>JAUPFT010000012.1:37476880-37773453 GCA_036936625.1 Parnassius smintheus behrii | reverse complement strand
CTGGGCTGACGCACCAACGTCCCGAGATATAAATACCAGCGTTATTAAAAAAGTAGTATAATGCCGCCTCCAGGTCCTTCAAAAGAGTGATTGCTAAAGTAAAGTCAGAGCACATAGCAGGATTGGCGAGAAACTAGTTCGCCTTCCTTCTGGAACTTGTGTATTCTGGTCTCTCGCCAAGGCTGTCCAGTGGAATTTCGGTCGGCCAACTCTTCCATCTCTGCACAGGGAGGATGACTCCCTGGCCCATGCTGCAAAGGAGAAAGTCGATCTGCTAGGCTCTTTTTTGCGTCCAACTCGACTCTCGATGACAAGGGGAGTACGCCGCCGACCATCCCGCGGTGTCAGTGCTCCAGGCCGGAGTTGCGGTTTACGCAGCGCTTGGTTCGCAAAGCACTCCTCTCCCTGGACATCAACAAGTCAAGTGAGCCTGATTGCGTCCCTGTTATTGCGCCGAAAAAAATAAAACGCAGTTCACACCAGTTTTAATGCGTCTTTTTTAGTACTCTTAATTCCTAGGCGAAGTCCTTAATTCATATAAGACAGCTTTCGTGCCCTTAAAATGGTAACCGCTCTGATCCGTTCAAATATAGGCCTATCGTCATCACCTCCTTGTTCTCTAAAATAATGAAGTCCATTATTAACAGCCAGCTCGTACGATAACTTGAGGATCACCAGCTGATTGTTACACAAAGTGTAACCCACCAGCTTGTTTAGCACAAAGCGTTTCTAACGAAGCTTCCTTCTTATGGGCTTCTAGAAAAATTGTGCAATTGGATCACCAGTTTTCTTGCGGCTCGGAGCATTAAGGTCGAGTAGACGGTGCATGCTCCGATTACAAACCCATTAACACTGTTGTTCCTCAAGGCTGCGAGCTATCACCAACGCCGTTTTTTCTACATATCGGTGATATGTTGCAAACCGCTAACATACTGTTATGCGAATAAGTCAACTAGCGCCATCTAGTGTCAGGAACGAGAGCGAGGGGAGCTTTGCAGAGAATGACATCACAAATCTCTCAACCGACAGCGCCAAGTTTCTGTTGTTCAGTTTCGTAGTCACTTGGAAGGGAAGGCCAAATTGGCCTCTAAAAAGCTTGGCGTGCTCAGCAGAGCGGGACAGTATTTCATGCCGGCACACCGACTGCAACTTTACAAGGCGCAGGTTCGGCCGCACATGGAATACTGTTCCCATCTCTGGGCTGGGGCTCCCCAGTACCAGCTCCTTCCACTTGACCGCATCCAGCGCAGAGCGGCTCGAATCGTCGACGACCGAGTGCTTTCCAATCGGCTCGATTCACTGGCGTTGCGAAGAGATGTTGCATCTCTTTGCGTATTTTATCGCATCTATCACGGGGAGTGCTCTGAGGAATTGTTCGGATTAATTCCAGCCGCCAAATTTCGTGAACGGACGACACGGCAAACGTCCCGATACCATCCACACCATCTGGATGCTTGGCGGTCCACCACTGTACGTTTCACAAGGAGTTTTCTTCCACGTACAACCTCTCTGTGGAATAGTTTATCACCGGCGATTTTTCCGGACTGACACGACCTGGGGACCTTCAAGAAAAGAGCTTACTCCTTTCTAAAGGGCCGGCAACGCACCCGCAATTCTCCTGGTGTTGCGGTTGATCATCGGCGGCGGTAGTCACTTAACATCAGGTGAGCCGCATGCTCGTTTGCCCCCTCTTCTATAAAAAAAAAAAAAAAGGTCGTCACTCCATCTAGCGGGGGATCACCCTACATTTTTCTTACCGGTACGAGACTGACACTCGAGAATCCTTTTTCTGCTTCGGTTGTCAGTTTTTCGAGCTATATGGTCAGCCTTGTGCCACTTCAGCTTTCTAATCCGTGGGACTGTGTCGGTCACTGGTTCTCTTGCGTTCATCCTCATTTCTGAGTTTATTACGCAGAGAAACCATGAGTTTAGCCCTCTCCATAGCTCTCATAGGACCTTGAGCGTCCTAATATGGCCAGCAGTGAAGGATCACGTGTCAGTTCCATAAGTCATCACTGGCAACGCGCGCTGGTTATACAGTCTCGTTTTCAGGTTTTAAGGTGCTCCCCAGCCGAATTAAATACATCTATTGACCTCTCCGCCGAATTTGGACCGACCTAGTCAGACTATTTGTCTCAGGTAACATACTCGTCAACAACTTCGAGCTTAGTGCTCGCGGCAACTACTGGCATAGGTGTGACATGGACGATACACATGATTTGTGTTTTGTCCATGTTCATCTTAAGACGTATCCGTTGGAAGGCACTGTTGAGGTCATTGAACATAGCGACTAGGTTCAGAGATTCTGCTATAAAGACTATATCGTCAACAAATCAAAGGTAAGTGATTAACTCCCTACTTATGTTAATACCATGTCATTTTAGTCCAGAAGCTTGAAAACGTCTTCCAATGCAGCAGTGAATAGTTTCGGGGATATAACATCACCCTGTCTTAAACCTCTCCGCAGTTGGATAGGTTTCGGACTCTGGTTCTGTCGTCGGATAGCCGTCGTAGCCCTACTGTACAAACACTTCAGCACTTCGAAATACCAACAGCCAACTTGGCACTGCTGAAGGGAATAAGCACCGCCTAAATTGCGACGGAATTGAAGGCATCCTCACAGTATACATACGCAAGACGTAGTGGCAGATTGTACTCTTCGGTCTTTAGTACAATTTACCCAAGGATATGTATGTGGTCTATGGTACTAAAGCCTTTTCGGAAGCAGAACTTAGCCTCGTAAGTTCTGCTAGACTACAGACTAAGAGTACTCCTAATTTGGCCCATTTTCAATTTGTCGCCAATTTGGTCGATAAACTTTCGCCTAGGACGTCCATTTCTGACTTTGCCCTACACTTATGCATTATAAATTAGCTTTTTCACTCTTTCCTCGTTAATTTTTTCTACATGACCAAAAACACGTTCTTGCGTAACGGCGCTTATTGCAGTCAAGCGTGATATAGATACAACTGCCTGCCTACAGTGATATATATATATATATATATATATATATATATATATATATATATATATATATATATATATATATATAATGGCAAGGCGCGGACCATGAACTCAAAAATGTTGTGGGTTCGAATCCGCCATTCGACTACTGGCGTGAACCACTTGTAACACAAGTAATTTAAGCTTACCACGAGTGGTTAAGGGGTATATTAGTAATTTTTATGTCATTGTTAATATTCTTTTAAAAAAATAAACAAATAAATAAGTAAATATCTACCTACACACATCATAACTTTTTTTTAATGAATATCATAAATTTTGAATTCTATTGGTTCGTTGTCATTCAAATTATAAAATATAAAATCTTTAGTGAATTACAGAACGGTTTCCGTAAAAATCGATCTACCGCACTAGCAGTATATAAATATATTCAAGATATTCTAAAGATATTAAACAATAAAGAATATGCAATAGGAATACTCTTAGATATGACCAAAGCATACGATAAGGTACAATATAATATATTACTTAATAAATTAAATTGTATAGGTGTTCGTGGGATTAGTTTAGAATGGTTCAAATCATACTTACAGGATAGAGAACAATATGTAGAAATAGAATACTTTGATAATAATAAAATAGTAAAAGTAAGTTTAAGTTTAAAAAAAAAAAAGAAAAAAAAAAGAAAAAGAAAGAAAAAAAAGATCAAATAAAATAATTGTAAATGCTTCAACACCCCAAGGTAGTGTATTGGGATGTTTATTATTTTTAATATATATTAACAATCTCAGTGAAACTATGGTTAACCCATGTGTTATGTTTGCGGACGATATCTCTATCTTAGCACCTTGTCGTGACGTAAATAACGTAAACGATATATTATATAAAATATTTGAAAATACTGACCAATGGATGAAAGAGCATAACCTGGAAATAAACTACAAAAAAACAAAAATTTTGCCTTTTTACCCCTATCAAAAAGCGCCGATAAAAATTAATTTTTCTTACAAAAATACAAAAATCGAGACTGTAAATGAGCACACTCTACTCGGCATAGTTTTGGATAGTCACATCAACTGGAAATCTCACGTTCAGAAAATTCGTAACAAATTGTCTAGTTTTGTATATGCCCTAAGTGAAATAAAAAAGACAACTGACCTCCAGACCGCGTTAATTACTTACAATGCCTATGCACAGGCGTGGCTAAGGTACGGTATTATCCTGTGGGGTAACAGTACAGATGCAACCACCATCTTCATCTTACAGAAAAAACTAATTCGCATTATGTGTAACATAGAAAGAACTGAAAATTTTCGTCCTCATTTTAAAAAACTTAAACTTCTTACCCTAATTTGTATTTATATATTGGAATTATGCAAATTTGTGCGAAAATACCCTAATTTCTACGTAAAAAGAGAAACTAAAATTACGGCTTATAGTTTAAGACACGGAAATAGATTATTGCTACCAACTTCTAAAATGAAGCTCTTTTCCTCAGGCCCTTACATAATGTCAATAACTGTCTATAATAAACTACCAAACTCATTAAAAAACGAAACATATGATCGTATTTTTATAAGACAATTAAAAGTGTTTCTAATCAATAAATGTTATTATACTTTATATGAATACCTGAATGACAAATGTAATAATGATAATGAAAACTATAAATAAATGAATGAATAACACGAATAATGATAGTATAATAATAAGGAATAATAGAAATATAATAATTATAATGGATAATAAAACATTTTTGCGTCCTCCTCTGTTCTAATTTGCTATACCCGACAGGGTCCATATTGTGAAAATTGAATATTATTAATTTCTACATTATGGAATGCAAATAAATATATTGTATTGTATTGTATTGTAATTCATAGTTAGCAAGCGCTGTTTCTGATTTAATTTCAAATAATTCATCACCTTGACTCCATGTTTCATTTTATACCGAATTACAGTAACAAATGGCACACGAATGAATGTGACCCGACCCAAACATAAAAGCGGTAACAGATTGCAATTATCTTCTAACTTCTAACGTAATACAAGTTCATTGTCCTTGCAATAATTACATTTGTTGGCTATGCTCTTAAACTAAGAAGTTTCAGATGAATCATGGCTTATTGTATATTTACTAAAAGAAAATCGTCTATAAATATCACATTTATTTTGTCCTGTGCCTAAATACTGATTATAGCTCAATAATTCTGTCTCAGTCAAGGTAAAAGTTTTGGTCTCACCTATCTAAAATTATTTACTAACACCTGATGTGCTTAATACATATCAAAAGTATAATATTCTTTATAATTATAAAAATATGCGGCATTTCATCTTGGTTCCTAAGACTAGGCTATTATATTTGCGTTACAATTGGTAGTAGTATGGTTGGTTACGCCAAAACGCACATTTAGTTGATTATATTAGCTGGTAGTATTTCCTTCCTCTTCACTTCCGCTTCCTACCTGAACAGGCATGTCCAATTGAAGGCTAGGCATAGTGGCATCATTCTGTTCGAACAGTGGAACATGCGCTGACCGAAGTGAAAGGTCGAAAACACGCCACCGTCCGACCAGAGATGTCGACGTACCGCGACCGCGCGGAGCAGTAGGAGCTCGAACCTAGATGTGATTGTATCTGTGGCCCGACTGCCACAGATACAATCACATCTAGGTAGAACATTTTGTAGTGAACGCTAGCACAAGCGTATTTATCGTCGGGCACTAGTGCAAAGATTTTGTCGTCGCGCATCACCGCAGTTGCAACGCAGCGCCATCAACCTCGATGCCTGGAAAGAGACCACGCCCATGTAAGTGCCCCCTCTTAGCACGAGCTGTTCTCATTTGTTGTCCTATTTACACAGCAGTTCATGCTCTTGCCCCTGCCAGCTGATATAGTAAATTATATCCTAGCAGAGTGTATTGTCCAAGCCACGTGCTACGTCAGCCACCTTGTTTTAGTTATAATTAACTACGCATATACGATCTTCCATTTGGTCCAATCTAGAACATCTATCGTTATTCTCGCACACAAATTTTTGGTGTCTTTATTCCCGGAATCAAACACGGAACCCTGTGGCCCAACCAATTTGGGGTTTCTTCTCTCCGAATACGAAGGGCAACCTAGTCACCCCAACTATTTTGTGAACATCCGTTTCCAGATTCGAACCCAGGAACCCTACCGCGCCACCAATGGTACCTAGGTAGTTTTTCACGTATATTATTTAAAGAAGCAACAAACAATATAAATAATCCACAATAATTATTTATGTCATATAATTTATGTCCACTGTTACACTGAAAAATCTTCAAAAATATATGTGAGTGTATCCTGACTATGTGATAATATTAGTCTATGTTCTTACTTAGGCGAAAGAGGTGTGTCAGGATCGTGCCAAATGGAAGTCCGTAGTCTCTGCCTACCCCTCTGGGTGACAGGCGTGAGTGTTTATGTATATGTTTATGTTCTTACTTACCATTTCTGTCGCCATTAGCAGTGTGTAGATATACCTACACTGTTTGAAGCGATCTACAATTTTATATTTTAAAATACTTTTTATAAATTATCACTTTAGGTACCTACATTAGTACTCGAAATGAATAAAAGGATTAAGCTAATCTGAAAAAGCGATGAATGATGCATTATCATTGGAAGTCTGTTTTATTCACAAAGTTACTTTATAAGTCGATCTTTTTTTACTTGGTTTTATTAGAGTATTATTTTGTTTTTCAAACATATTTGCATTTCTTTCGCTTTTAGAATAAAATCAATTTCTTTTTTTTTTAACATAATTTCGAGATTTCGCAACATAATTTGGTGAAATTTGGAGCACTTTGCATTTGAAATTAGCGGAAAGTTCCAGGGATGGCCTGCAGGGTCAACCAATTTTTCTTTCTAAACGAGACACACTTGTCCTCTTCGGCTGGTATTTTGTATCACTACTACCTGGGGTACGAATTAGAATTCTCCATTGTGCCCCGGGCTGGAGTTTGCATGTACGTCAGGGAAGACATCTGTTTTCGACACCTCGACAGCCTTGAAGATACGAACCTGTCCATCCTATGGTTGCAAGTAGACAGCGACGACCATCTCCGCATCTACAAATGCCTCTAGAGGTCTCATAGCCGTAATGCTGACACAGACCGACTCATAGACCAAGTCCAAATGGCTGCAGACTTTATGTTACCACAGGTAACATCCGCAGAGATCGTAATGCTTGATGATTTTAACGCCCACCACGCTGAATGGCTTTGTTCTCGTTCAACCGATCATGTGGGTAAATCTGTTAATGACTTTTCTTTGGCAAATATACTCACACAACTGGTTACTTTGCCTACGCGGATCCAAGATATGGAAGATCATGTACCTTCCCTGTTGAACATTCTGCTGACCTCTCATCCGGACGGATATCAGGTCTCCGTCGATACCCCAATTGGCTCCTCGGACCATTGTCTAATCCGGAATACGGAGCCACTCACGCTTCCTCCGTTTTTGCCACTATAGGTCAGCCGATTGGGATAATATGCTGTCTTTCTTTGCAGCCTACCCTTGAGGGCGGGTTTGATCCCAACTTTGTTGCTGATTCTATAACTGATGTGGTACTACAAGGTATGGAACTTTTTATTCCTTCCTCTGTGGTGCCCATCGGAGGCAAATCTCAGCCATGGTTTGATCGCTCTCATCAAATAGCATCATGCTATAAGCGGGAGTATTACAAAGCCTGGGCTGACGCACCAACGTCCCGAGATATAAATACCAGCGTTATTAAAAAAGTAGTATAATGCCGCCTCCAGGTCCTTCAAAAGAGTGATTGCTAATGTAAAGTCAGAGCACATAGCAGGATTGGCGAGAAACTAGTTCGCCTTCCTTCTGGAACTTGTGTATTCTGGTCTCTCGCCAAGGCTGTCCAGTGGAATTTCGGTCGGCCAACTCTTCCATCTCTGCACAGGGAGGATGACTCCCTGGCCCATGCTGCAAAGGAGAAAGTCGATCTGCTAGGCTCTTTTTTGCGTCCAACTCGACTCTCGATGACAAGGGGAGTACGCCGCCGACCATCCCGCGGTGTCAGTGCTCCAGGCCGGAGTTGCGGTTTACGCAGCGCTTGGTTCGCAAAGCACTCCTCTCCCTGGACATCAACAAGTCAAGTGAGCCTGATTGCGTCCCTGTTATTGCGCCGAAAAAAATAAAACGCAGTTCACACCAGTTTTAATGCGTCTTTTTTAGTACTCTTAATTCCTAGGCGAAGTCCTTAATTCATATAAGACAGCTTTCGTGCCCTTAAAATGGTAACCGCTCTGATCCGTTCAAATATAGGCCTATCGTCATCACCTCCTTGTTCTCTAAAATAATGAAGTCCATTATTAACAGCCAGCTCGTACGATAACTTGAGGATCACCAGCTGATTGTTACACAAAGTGTAACCCACCAGCTTGTTTAGCACAAAGCGTTTCTAACGAAGCTTCCTTCTTATGGGCTTCTAGAAAAATTGTGCAATTGGATCACCAGTTTTCTTGCGGCTCGGAGCATTAAGGTCGAGTAGACGGTGCATGCTCCGATTACAAACCCATTAACACTGTTGTTCCTCAAGGCTGCGAGCTATCACCAACGCCGTTTTTTCTACATATCGGTGATATGTTGCAAACCGCTAACATACTGTTATGCGAATAAGTCAACTAGCGCCATCTAGTGTCAGGAACGAGAGCGAGGGGAGCTTTGCAGAGAATGACATCACAAATCTCTCAACCGACAGCGCCAAGTTTCTGTTGTTCAGTTTCGTAGTCACTTGGAAGGGAAGGCCAAATTGGCCTCTAAAAAGCTTGGCGTGCTCAGCAGAGCGGGACAGTATTTCATGCCGGCACACCGACTGCAACTTTACAAGGCGCAGGTTCGGCCGCACATGGAATACTGTTCCCATCTCTGGGCTGGGGCTCCCCAGTACCAGCTCCTTCCACTTGACCGCATCCAGCGCAGAGCGGCTCGAATCGTCGACGACCGAGTGCTTTCCAATCGGCTCGATTCACTGGCGTTGCGAAGAGATGTTGCATCTCTTTGCGTATTTTATCGCATCTATCACGGGGAGTGCTCTGAGGAATTGTTCGGATTAATTCCAGCCGCCAAATTTCGTGAACGCACGACACGGCAAACGTCCCGATACCATCCACACCATCTGGATGCTTGGCGGTCCACCACTGTACGTTTCACAAGGAGTTTTCTTCCACGTACAACCTCTTTGTGGAATAGTTTATCACCGGCGATTTTTCCGGACTGACACGACCTGGGGACCTTCAAGAAAAGAGCTTACTCCTTTCTAAAGGGCCGGCAACGCACCCGCAATTCTCCTGGTGTTGCGGTTGATCATCGGCGGCGGTAGTCACTTAACATCAGGTGAGCCGCATGCTCGTTTGCCCCCTCTTCTATAAAAAAAAAAGGTCGTCACTCCATCTAGCGGGGGATCACCCTACATTTTTCTTACCGGTACGAGACTGACACTCGAGAATCCTTTTTCTGCTTCGGTTGTCAGTTTTTCGAGCTATATGGTCAGCCTTGAGCCACTTCAGCTTTCTAATCCGTGGGACTGTGTCGGTCACTGGTTCTCTTGCGTTCATCCTCATTTCTGAGTTTATTACGCAGAGAAACCATGAGTTTAGCCCTCTCCATAGCTCTCATAGGACCTTGAGCGTCCTAATATGGCCAGCAGTGAAGGATCACGTGTCAGTTCCATAAGTCATCACTGGCAACGCGCGCTGGTTATACAGTCTCGTTTTCAGGTTTTAAGGTGCTCCCCAGCCGAATTAAATACATCTATTGACCTCTCCGCCGAATTTGGACCGACCTAGTCAGACTATTTGTCTCAGGTAACATACTCGTCAACAACTTCGAGCTTAGTGCTCGCGGCAACTACTGGCATAGGTGTGACATGGACGATACACATGATTTGTGTTTTGTCCATGTTCATCTTAAGACGTATCCGTTGGAAGGCACTGTTGAGGTCATTGAACATAGCGACTAGGTTCAGAGATTCTGCTATAAAGACTATATCGTCAACAAATCAAAGGTAAGTGATTAACTCCCTACTTATGTTAATACCATGTCATTTTAGTCCAGAAGCTTGAAAACGTCTTCCAATGCAGCAGTGAATAGTTTCGGGGATATAACATCACCCTGTCTTAAACCTCTCCGCAGTTGGATAGGTTTCGGACTCTGGTTCTGTCGTCGGATAGCCGTCGTAGCCCTACTGTACAAACACTTCAGCACTTCGAAATACCAACAGCCAACTTGGCACTGCTGAAGGGAATAAGCACCGCCTAAATTGCGACGGAATTGAAGGCATCCTCACAGTATACATACGCAAGACGTAGTGGCAGAATGTACTCTTCGGTCTTTAGTACAATTTACCCAAGGATAGGTATGTGGTCTATGGTACTAAAGCCTTTTCGGAAGCAGAACTTAGCCTCGTAAGTTCTGCTAGACTACAGACTAAGAGTACTCCTAATTTGGCCCATTTTCAATTTGTCGCCAATTTGGTCGATAAACTTTCGCCTAGGACGTCCATTTCTGACTTTGCCCTACACTTATGCATTATAAATTAGCTTTTTCACTCTTTCCTCGTTAATTTTTTCTACATGACCAAAAACACGTTCTTGCGTAACGGCGCTTATTGCAGTCAAGCGTGATATAGATACAACTGCCTGCCTACAGTGATATATATATATATATATATATATATACATATATATATATATATATATATATATATATATATATATATATATAATGGCAAGGCGCGGACCCATGAACTCAAAAATGTTGTGGGTTCGAATCCGCCATTCGACTACTGGCGTGAACCACTTGTAACACAAGTAATTTAAGCTTACCACGAGTGGTTAAGGGGTATATTAGTAATTTTTATGTCATTGTTAATATTCTTTTAAAAAAATAAACAAATATATAAGTAAATATCTACCTACACACATCATAACTTTTTTTTAATGAATATCATAAATTTTGAATTCTATTGGTTCGTTGTCATTCAAATTATAAAATATAAAATCTTTAGTGAATTACAGAACGGTTTCCGTAAAAATCGATCTACCGCACTAGCAGTATATAAATATATTCAAGATATTCTAAAGATATTAAACAATAAAGAATATGCAATAGGAATACTCTTAGATATGACCAAAGCATACGATAAGGTACAATATAATATATTACTTAATAAATTAAATTGTATAGGTGTTCGTGGGATTAGTTTAGAATGGTTCAAATCATACTTACAGGATAGAGAACAATATGTAGAAATAGAATACTTTGATAATAATAAAATAGTAAAAGTAAGTTTAAGTTTTAAAAAAAAAAAAGAAAAAAAAAGAAAAAGAAAGAAAAAAAAGATCAAATAAAATAATTGTAAATGCTTCAATACCCCAAGGTAGTGTATTGGGATGTTTATTATTTTTAATATATATTAACAATCTCAGTGAAACTATGGTTAACCCATGTGTTATGTTTGCGGACGATATCTCTATCTTAGCACCTTGTCGTGACGTAAATAACGTAAACGATATATTATATAAAATATTTGAAAATACTGACCAATGGATGAAAGAGCATAACCTGGAAATAAACTACAAAAAAACAAAAATTTTGCCTTTTTACCCCTATCAAAAAGCGCCGATAAAAATTAATTTTTCTTACAAAAATACAAAAATCGAGACTGTAAATGAGCACACTCTACTCGGCATAGTTTTGGATAGTCACATCAACTGGAAATCTCACGTTCAGAAAATTCGTAACAAATTGTCTAGTTTTGTATATGCCCTAAGTGAAATAAAAAAGACAACTGACCTCCAGACCGCGTTAATTACTTACAATGCCTATGCACAGGCGTGGCTAAGGTACGGTATTATCCTGTGGGGTAACAGTACAGATGCAACCACCATCTTCATCTTACAGAAAAAACTAATTCGCATTATGTGTAACATAGAAAGAACTGAAAATTTTCGTCCTCATTTTAAAAAACTTAAACTTCTTACCCTAATTTGTATTTATATATTGGAATTATGCAAATTTGTGCGAAAATACCCTAATTTCTACGTAAAAAGAGAAACTAAAATTACGGCTTATAGTTTAAGACACGGAAATAGATTATTGCTACCAACTTCTAAAATGAAGCTCTTTTCCTCAGGCCCTTACATAATGTCAATAACTGTCTATAATAAACTACCAAACTCATTAAAAAACGAAACATATGATCGTATTTTTATAAGACAATTAAAAGTGTTTCTAATCAATAAATGTTATTATACTTTATATGAATACCTGAATGACAAATGTAATAATGATAATGAAAACTATAAATAAATGAATGAATAACACGAATAATGATAGTATAATAATAAGGAATAATAGAAATATAATAATTATAATGGATAATAAAACATTTTTGCGTCCTCCTCTGTTCTAATTTGCTATACCCGACAGGGTCCATATTGTGAAAATTGAATATTATTAATTTCTACATTATGGAATGCAAATAAATATATTGTATTGTATTGTATTGTAATTCATAGTTAGCAAGCGCTGTTTCTGATTTAATTTCAAATAATTCATCACCTTGACTCCATGTTTCATTTTATACCGAATTACAGTAACAAATGGCACACGAATGAATGTGACCCGACCCAAACATAAAAGCGGTAACAGATTGCAATTATCTTCTAACTTCTAACGTAATACAAGTTCATTGTCCTTGCAATAATTACATTTGTTGGCTATGCTCTTAAACTAAGAAGTTTCAGATGAATCATGGCTTATTGTATATTTACTAAAAGAAAATCGTCTATAAATATCACATTTATTTTGTCCTGTGCCTAAATACTGATTATAGCTCAATAATTCTGTCTCAGTCAAGGTAAAAGTTTTGGTCTCACCTATCTAAAATTATTTACTAACACCTGATGTGCTTAATACATATCAAAAGTATAATATTCTTTATAATTATAAAAATATGCGGCATTTCATCTTGGTTCCTAAGACTAGGCTATTATATTTGCGTTACAATTGGTAGTAGTATGGTTGGTTACGCCAAAACGCACATTTAGTTGATTATATTAGCTGGTAGTATTTCCTTCCTCTTCACTTCCGCTTCCTACCTGAACAGGCATGTCCAATTGAAGGCTAGGCATAGTGGCATCATTCTGTTCGAACAGTGGAACATGCGCTGACCGAAGTGAAAGGTCGAAAACACGCCACCGTCCGACCAGAGATGTCGACGTACCGCGACCGCGCGGAGCAGTAGGAGCTCGAACCTAGATGTGATTGTATCTGTGGCCCGACTGCCACAGATACAATCACATCTAGGTAGAACATTTTGTAGTGAACGCTAGCACAAGCGTATTTATCGTCGGGCACTAGTGCAAAGATTTTGTCGTCGCGCATCACCGCAGTTGCAACGCAGCGCCATCAACCTCGATGCCTGGAAAGAGACCACGCCCATGTAAGTGCCCCCTCTTAGCACGAGCTGTTCTCATTTGTTGTCCTATTTACACAGCAGTTCATGCTCCTGCCCCTGCCAGCTGATATAGTAAATTATATCCTAGCAGAGTGTATTGTCCAAGCCACGTGCTACGTCAGCCACCTTGTTTTAGTTATAATTAACTACGCATATACGATCTTCCATTTGGTCCAATCTAGAACATCTATCGTTATTCTCGCACACAAATTTTTGGTGTCTTTATTCCCGGAATCAAACACGGAACCCTGTGGCCCAACCAATTTGGGGTTTCTTCTCTCCGAATACGAAGGGCAACCTAGTCACCCCAACTATTTTGTGAACATCCGTTTCCAGATTCGAACCCAGGAACCCTACCGCGCCACCAATGGTATCTAGGTAGTTTTTCACGTATATTATTTAAAGAAGCAACAAACAATATAAATAATCCACAATAATTATTTATGTCATATAATTTATGTCCACTGTTACACTGAAAAATCTTCAAAAATATATGTGAGTGTATCCTGACTATGTGATAATATTAGTCTATGTTCTTACTTAGGCGAAAGAGGTGTGTCAGGATCGTGCCAAATGGAAGTCCGTAGTCTCTGCCTACCCCTCTGGGTGACAGGCGTGAGTGTTTATGTATATGTTTATGTTCTTACTTACCATTTCTGTCGCCATTAGCAGTGTGTAGATATACCTACACTGTTTGAAGCGATCTACAATTTTATATTTTAAAATACTTTTTATAAATTATCACTTTAGGTACCTACATCAGTACTCGAAATGAATAAAAGGATTAAGCTAATCTGAAAAAGCGATGAATGATGCATTATCATTGGAAGTCTGTTTTATTCACAAAGTTACTTTATAAGTCGATCTTTTTTTACTTGGTTTTATTAGAGTATTATTTTGTTTTTCAAACATATTTGCATTTCTTTCGCTTTTAGAATAAAATCAATTTCTTTTTTTTTTTAACATAATTTCGAGATTTCGCAACATAATTTGGTGAAATTTGGAGCACTTTGCATTTGAAATTAGCGGAAAGTTCCAGGGATGGCCTGCAGGGTCAACCAATTTTTCTTTCTAAACGAGACACACTTGTCCTCTTCGGCTGGTATTTTGTATCACTACTACCTGGGGTACGAATTAGAATTCTCCATTGTGCCCCGGGCTGGAGTTTGCATGTACGTCAGGGAAGACATCTGTTTTCGACACCTCGACAGCCTTGAAGATACGAACCTGTCCATCCTATGGTTGCAAGTAGACAGCGACGACCATCTCCGCATCTACAAATGCCTCTAGAGGTCTCATAGCCGTAATGCTGACACAGACCGACTCATAGACCAAGTCCAAATGGCTGCAGACTTTATGTTACCACAGGTAACATCCGCAGAGATCGTAATGCTTGATGATTTTAACGCCCACCACGCTGAATGGCTTTGTTCTCGTTCAACCGATCATGTGGGTAAATCTGTTAATGACTTTTCTTTGGCAAATATACTCACACAACTGGTTACTTTGCCTACGCGGATCCAAGATATGGAAGATCATGTACCTTCCCTGTTGAACATTCTGCTGACCTCTCATCCGGACGGATATCAGGTCTCCGTCGATACCCCAATTGGCTCCTCGGACCATTGTCTAATCCGGAATACGGAGCCACTCACGCTTCCTCCGTTTTTGCCACTATAGGTCAGCCGATTGGGATAATATGCTGTCTTTCTTTGCAGCCTACCCTTGAGGGCGGGTTTGATCCCAACTTTGTTGCTGATTCTATAACTGATGTGGTACTACAAGGTATGGAACTTTTTATTCCTTCCTCTGTAGTGCCCATCGGAGGCAAATCTCAGCCATGGTTTGATCGCTCTCATCAAATAGCATCACGCTATAAGCGGGAGTATTACAAAGCCTGGGCTGACGCACCAACGTCCCGAGATATAAATACCAGCGTTATTAAAAAAGTAGTATAATGCCGCCTCCAGGTCCTTCAAAAGAGTGATTGCTAAAGTAAAGTCAGAGCACATAGCAGGATTGGCGAGAAACTAGTTCGCCTTCCTTCTGGAACTTGTGTATTCTGGTCTCTCGCCAAGGCTGTCCAGTGGAATTTCGGTCGGCCAACTCTTCCATCTCTGCACAGGGAGGATGACTCCCTGGCCCATGCTGCAAAGGAGAAAGTCGATCTGCTAGGCTCTTTTTTGCGTCCAACTCGACTCTCGATGACAAGGGGAGTACGCCGCCGACCATCCCGCGGTGTCAGTGCTCCAGGCCGGAGTTGCGGTTTACGCAGCGCTTGGTTCGCAAAGCACTCCTCTCCCTGGACATCAACAAGTCAAGTGAGCCTGATTGCGTCCCTGTTATTGCGCCGAAAAAAATAAAACGCAGTTCACACCAGTTTTAATGCGTCTTTTTTAGTACTCTTAATTCCTAGGCGAAGTCCTTAATTCATATAAGACAGCTTTCGTGCCCTTAAAATGGTAACCGCTCTGATCCGTTCAAATATAGGCCTATCGTCATCACCTCCTTGTTCTCTAAAATAATGAAGTCCATTATTAACAGCCAGCTCGTACGATAACTTGAGGATCACCAGCTGATTGTTACACAAAGTGTAACCCACCAGCTTGTTTAGCACAAAGCGTTTCTAACGAAGCTTCCTTCTTATGGGCTTCTAGAAAAATTGTGCAATTGGATCACCAGTTTTCTTGCGGCTCGGAGCATTAAGGTCGAGTAGACGGTGCATGCTCCGATTACAAACCCATTAACACTGTTGTTCCTCAAGGCTGCGAGCTATCACCAACGCCGTTTTTTCTACATATCGGTGATATGTTGCAAACCGCTAACATACTGTTATGCGAATAAGTCAACTAGCGCCATCTAGTGTCAGGAACGAGAGCGAGGGGAGCTTTGCAGAGAATGACATCACAAATCTCTCAACCGACAGCGCCAAGTTTCTGTTGTTCAGTTTCGTAGTCACTTGGAAGGGAAGGCCAAATTGGCCTCTAAAAAGCTTGGCGTGCTCAGCAGAGCGGGACAGTATTTCATGCCGGCACACCGACTGCAACTTTACAAGGCGCAGGTTCGGCCGCACATGGAATACTGTTCCCATCTCTGGGCTGGGGCTCCCCAGTACCAGCTCCTTCCACTTGACCGCATCCAGCGCAGAGCGGCTCGAATCGTCGACGACCGAGTGCTTTCCAATCGGCTCGATTCACTGGCGTTGCGAAGAGATGTTGCATCTCTTTGCGTATTTTATCGCATCTATCACGGGGAGTGCTCTGAGGAATTGTTCGGATTAATTCCAGCCGCCAAATTTCGTGAACGCACGACACGGCAAACGTCCCGATACCATCCACACCATCTGGATGCTTGGCGGTCCACCACTGTACGTTTCACAAGGAGTTTTCTTCCACGTACAACCTCTCTGTGGAATAGTTTATCACCGGCGATTTTTCCGGACTGACACGACCTGGGGACCTTCAAGAAAAGAGCTTACTCCTTTCTAAAGGGCCGGCAACGCACCCGCAATTCTCCTGGTGTTGCGGTTGATCATCGGCGGCGGTAGTCACTTAACATCAGGTGAGCCGCATGCTCGTTTGCCCCCTCTTCTATAAAAAAAAAAAAAAGGTCGTCACTCCATCTAGCGGGGGATCACCCTACATTTTTCTTACCGGTACGAGACTGACACTCGAGAATCCTTTTTCTGCTTCGGTTGTCAGTTTTTCGAGCTATATGGTCAGCCTTGAGCCACTTCAGCTTTCTAATCCGTGGGACTGTGTCGGTCACTGGTTCTCTTGCGTTCATCCTCATTTCTGAGTTTATTACGCAGAGAAACCATGAGTTTAGCCCTCTCCATAGCTCTCATAGGACCTTGAGCGTCCTAATATGGCCAGCAGTGAAGGATCACGTGTCAGTTCCATAAGTCATCACTGGCAACGCGCGCTGGTTATACAGTCTCGTTTTCAGGTTTTAAGGTGCTCCCCAGCCGAATTAAATACATCTATTGACCTCTCCGCCGAATTTGGACCGACCTAGTCAGACTATTTGTCTCAGGTAACATACTCGTCAACAACTTCGAGCTTAGTGCTCGCGGCAACTACTGGCATAGGTGTGACATGGACGATACACATGATTTGTGTTTTGTCCATGTTCATCTTAAGACGTATCCGTTGGAAGGCACTGTTGAGGTCATTGAACATAGCGACTAGGTTCAGAGATTCTGCTATAAAGACTATATCGTCAACAAATCAAAGGTAAGTGATTAACTCCCTACTTATGTTAATACCATGTCATTTTAGTCCAGAAGCTTGAAAACGTCTTCCAATGCAGCAGTGAATAGTTTCGGGGATATAACATCACCCTGTCTTAAACCTCTCCGCAGTTGGATAGGTTTCGGACTCTGGTTCTGTCGTCGGATAGGCGTCGTAGCCCTACTGTACAAACACTTCAGCACTTCGAAATACCAACAGCCAACTTGGCACTGCTGAAGGGAATAAGCACCGCCTAAATTGCGACGGAATTGAAGGCATCCTCACAGTATACATACGCAAGACGTAGTGGCAGATTGTACTCTTCGGTCTTTAGTACAATTTACCCAAGGATATGTATGTGGTCTATGGTACTAAAGCCTTTTCGGAAGCAGAACTTAGCCTCGTAAGTTCTGCTAGACTACAGACTAAGAGTACTCCTAATTTGGCCCATTTTCAATTTGTCGCCAATTTGGTCGATAAACTTTCGCCTAGGACGTCCATTTCTGACTTTGCCCTACACTTATGCATTATAAATTAGCTTTTTCACTCTTTCCTCGTTAATTTTTTCTACATGACCAAAAACACGTTCTTGCGTAACGGCGCTTATTGCAGTCAAGCGTGATATAGATACAACTGCCTGCCTACAGTGATATATATATATATATATATATATATATATATATATATATACATATATATATATATATATATATATATATATATATATATATATATATATAATGGCAAGGCGCGGACCCATGAACTCAAAAATGTTGTGGGTTCGAATCCGCCATTCGACTACTGGCGTGAACCACTTGTAACACAAGTAATTTAAGCTTACCACGAGTGGTTAAGGGGTATATTAGTAATTTTTATGTCATTGTTAATATTCTTTTAAAAAAATAAACAAATAAATAAGTAAATATCTACCTACACACATCATAACTTTTTTTTAATGAATATCATAAATTTTGAATTCTATTGGTTCGTTGTCATTCAAATTATAAAATATAAAATCTTTAGTGAATTACAGAACGGTTTCCGTAAAAATCGATCTACCGCACTAGCAGTATATAAATATATTCAAGATATTCTAAAGATATTAAACAATAAAGAATATGCAATAGGAATACTCTTAGATATGACCAAAGCATACGATAAGGTACAATATAATATATTACTTAATAAATTAAATTGTATAGGTGTTCGTGGGATTAGTTTAGAATGGTTCAAATCATACTTACAGGATAGAGAACAATATGTAGAAATAGAATACTTTGATAATAATAAAATAGTAAAAGTAAGTTTAAGTTTTAAAAAAAAAAAAGAAAAAAAAAGAAAAAGAAAGAAAAAAAAGATCAAATAAAATAATTGTAAATGCTTCAATACCCCAAGGTAGTGTATTGGGATGTTTATTATTTTTAATATATATTAACAATCTCAGTGAAACTATGGTTAACCCATGTGTTATGTTTGCGGACGATATCTCTATCTTAGCACCTTGTCGTGACGTAAATAACGTAAACGATATATTATATAAAATATTTGAAAATACTGACCAATGGATGAAAGAGCATAACCTGGAAATAAACTACAAAAAAACAAAAATTTTGCCTTTTTACCCCTATCAAAAAGCGCCGATAAAAATTAATTTTTCTTACAAAAATACAAAAATCGAGACTGTAAATGAGCACACTCTACTCGGCATAGTTTTGGATAGTCACATCAACTGGAAATCTCACGTTCAGAAAATTCGTAACAAATTGTCTAGTTTTGTATATGCCCTAAGTGAAATAAAAAAGACAACTGACCTCCAGACCGCGTTAATTACTTACAATGCCTATGCACAGGCGTGGCTAAGGTACGGTATTATCCTGTGGGGTAACAGTACAGATGCAACCACCATCTTCATCTTACAGAAAAAACTAATTCGCATTATGTGTAACATAGAAAGAACTGAAAATTTTCGTCCTCATTTTAAAAAACTTAAACTTCTTACCCTAATTTGTATTTATATATTGGAATTATGCAAATTTGTGCGAAAATACCCTAATTTCTACGTAAAAAGAGAAACTAAAATTACGGCTTATAGTTTAAGACACGGAAATAGATTATTGCTACCAACTTCTAAAATGAAGCTCTTTTCCTCAGGCCCTTACATAATGTCAATAACTGTCTATAATAAACTACCAAACTCATTAAAAAACGAAACATATGATCGTATTTTTATAAGACAATTAAAAGTGTTTCTAATCAATAAATGTTATTATACTTTATATGAATACCTGAATGACAAATGTAATAATGATAATGAAAACTATAAATAAATGAATGAATAACACGAATAATGATAGTATAATAATAAGGAATAATAGAAATATAATAATTATAATGGATAATAAAACATTTTTGCGTCCTCCTCTGTTCTAATTTGCTATACCCGACAGGGTACATATTGTGAAAATTGAATATTATTAATTTCTACATTATGGAATGCAAATAAATATATTGTATTGTATTGTATTGTAATTCATAGTTAGCAAGCGCTGTTTCTGATTTAATTTCAAATAATTCATCACCTTGACTCCATGTTTCATTTATACCGAATTACAGTATCAAATGGCACACGAATGAATGTGACCCGACCCAAACATAAAAGCGGTAACAGATTGCAATTATCTTCTAACTTCTAACGTAATACAAGTTCATTGTCCTTGCAATAATTACATTTGTTGGCTATGCTCTTAAACTAAGAAGTTTCAGATGAATCATGGCTTATTGTATATTTACTAAAGAAAATCGTCTATAAATATCACATTTATTTTGTCCTGTGCCTAAATACTGATTATAGCTCAATAATTCTGTCTCAGTCAAGGTAAAAGTTTTGGTCTCACCTATCTAAAATTATTTACTAACACCTGATGTGCTTAATACATATCAAAAGTATAATATTCTTTATAATTATAAAAATATGCGGCATTTCATCTTGGTTCCTAAGACTAGGCTATTATATTTGCGTTACAATTGGTAGTAGTATGGTTGGTTACGCCAAAACGCACATTTAGTTGATTATATTAGCTGGTAGTATTTCCTTCCTCTTCACTTCCGCTTCCTACCTGAACAGGCATGTCCAATTGAAGGCTAGGCATAGTGGCATCATTCTGTTCGAACAGTGGAACATGCGCTGACCGAAGTGAAAGGTCGAAAACACGCCACCGTCCGACCAGAGATGTCGACGTACCGCGACCGCGCGGAGCAGTAGGAGCTCGAACCTAGATGTGATTGTATCTGTGGCCCGACTGCCACAGATACAATCACATCTAGGTAGAACATTTTGTAGTGAACGCTAGCACAAGCGTATTTATCGTCGGGCACTAGTGCAAAGATTTTGTCGTCGCGCATCACCGCAGTTGCAACGCAGCGCCATCAACCTCGATGCCTGGAAAGAGACCACGCCCATGTAAGTGCCCCCTCTTAGCACGAGCTGTTCTCATTTGTTGTCCTATTTACACAGCAGTTCATGCTCCTGCCCCTGCCAGCTGATATAGTAAATTATATCCTAGCAGAGTGTATTGTCCAAGCCACGTGCTACGTCAGCCACCTTGTTTTAGTTATAATTAACTACGCATATACGATCTTCCATTTGGTCCAATCTAGAACATCTATCGTTATTCTCGCACACAAATTTTTGGTGTCTTTATTCCCGGAATCAAACACGGAACCCTGTGGCCCAACCAATTTGGGGTTTCTTCTCTCCGAATACGAAGGGCAACCTAGTCACCCCAACTATTTTGTGAACATCCGTTTCCAGATTCGAACCCAGGAACCCTACCGCGCCACCAATGGTACCTAGGTAGTTTTTCACGTATATTATTTAAAGAAGCAACAAACAATATAAATAATCCACAATAATTATTTATGTCATATAATTTATGTCCACTGTTACACTGAAAAATCTTCAAAAATATATGTGAGTGTATCCTGACTATGTGATAATATTAGTCTATGTTCTTACTTAGGCGAAAGAGGTGTGTCAGGATCGTGCCAAATGGAAGTCCGTAGTCTCTGCCTACCCCTTTGGGTGACAGGCGTGAGTGTTTATGTATATGTTTATGTTCTTACTTACCATTTCTGTCGCCATTAGCAGTGTGTAGATATACCTACACTGTTTGAAGCGATCTACAATTTTATATTTTAAAATACTTTTTATAAATTATCACTTTAGGTACCTACATCAGTACTCGAAATGAATAAAAGGATTAAGCTAATCTGAAAAAGCGATGAATGATGCATTATCATTGAAAGTCTGTTTTATTCACAAAGTTACTTTATAAGTCGATCTTTTTTTACTTGGTTTTATTAGAGTATTATTTTGTTTTTCAAACATATTTGCATTTCTTTCGCTTTTAGAATAAAATCAATTTCTTTTTTTTTAACATAATTTCGAGATTTCGCAACATAATTTGGTGAAATTTGGAGCACTTTGCATTTGAAATTAGCGGAAAGTTCCAGGGATGGCCTGCAGGGTCAACCAATTTTTCTTTCTAAACGAGACACACTTGTCCTCTTCGGCTGGTATTTTGTATCACTACTACCTGGGGTACGAATTAGAATTCTCCATTGTGCCCCGGGCTGGAGTTTGCATGTACGTCAGGGAAGACATCTGTTTTCGACACCTCGACAGCCTTGAAGATACGAACCTGTCCATCCTATGGTTGCAAGTAGACAGCGACGACCATCTCCGCATCTACAAATGCCTCTAGAGGTCTCATAGCCGTAATGCTGACACAGACCGACTCATAGACCAAGTCCAAATGGCTGCAGACTTTATGTTACCACAGGTAACATCCGCAGAGATCGTAATGCTTGATGATTTTAACGCCCACCACGCTGAATGGCTTTGTTCTCGTTCAACCGATCATGTGGGTAAATCTGTTAATGACTTTTCTTTGGCAAATATACTCACACAACTGGTTACTTTGCCTACGCGGATCCAAGATATGGAAGATCATGTACCTTCCCTGTTGAACATTCTGCTGACCTCTCATCCGGACGGATATCAGGTCTCCGTCGATACCCCAATTGGCTCCTCGGACCATTGTCTAATCCGGAATACGGAGCCACTCACGCTTCCTCCGTTTTTGCCACTATAGGTCAGCCGATTGGGATAATATGCTGTCTTTCTTTGCAGCCTACCCTTGAGGGCGGGTTTGATCCCAACTTTGTTGCTGATTCTATAACTGATGTGGTACTACAAGGTATGGAACTTTTTATTCCTTCCTCTGTAGTGCCCATCGGAGGCAAATCTCAGCCATGGTTTGATCGCTCTCATCAAATAGCATCACGCTATAAGCGGGAGTATTACAAAGCCTGGGCTGACGCACCAACGTCCCGAGATATAAATACCAGCGTTATTAAAAAAGTAGTATAATGCCGCCTCCAGGTCCTTCAAAAGAGTGATTGCTAAAGTAAAGTCAGAGCACATAGCAGGATTGGCGAGAAACTAGTTCGCCTTCCTTCTGGAACTTGTGTATTCTGGTCTCTCGCCAAGGCTGTCCAGTGGAATTTCGGTCGGCCAACTCTTCCATCTCTGCACAGGGAGGATGACTCCCTGGCCCATGCTGCAAAGGAGAAAGTCGATCTGCTAGGCTCTTTTTTGCGTCCAACTCGACTCTCGATGACAAGGGGAGTACGCCGCCGACCATCCCGCGGTGTCAGTGCTCCAGGCCGGAGTTGCGGTTTACGCAGCGCTTGGTTCGCAAAGCACTCCTCTCCCTGGACATCAACAAGTCAAGTGAGCCTGATTGCGTCCCTGTTATTGCGCCGAAAAAAATAAAACGCAGTTCACACCAGTTTTAATGCGTCTTTTTTAGTACTCTTAATTCCTAGGCGAAGTCCTTAATTCATATAAGACAGCTTTCGTGCCCTTAAAATGGTAACCGCTCTGATCCGTTCAAATATAGGCCTATCGTCATCACCTCCTTGTTCTCTAAAATAATGAAGTCCATTATTAACAGCCAGCTCGTACGATAACTTGAGGATCACCAGCTGATTGTTACACAAAGTGTAACCCACCAGCTTGTTTAGCACAAAGCGTTTCTAACGAAGCTTCCTTCTTATGGGCTTCTAGAAAAATTGTGCAATTGGATCACCAGTTTTCTTGCGGCTCGGAGCATTAAGGTCGAGTAGACGGTGCATGCTCCGATTACAAACCCATTAACACTGTTGTTCCTCAAGGCTGCGAGCTATCACCAACGCCGTTTTTTCTACATATCGGTGATATGTTGCAAACCGCTAACATACTGTTATGCGAATAAGTCAACTAGCGCCATCTAGTGTCAGGAACGAGAGCGAGGGGAGCTTTGCAGAGAATGACATCACAAATCTCTCAACCGACAGCGCCAAGTTTCTGTTGTTCAGTTTCGTAGTCACTTGGAAGGGAAGCCCAAATTGGCCTCTAAAAAGCTTGGCGTGCTCAGCAGAGCGGGACAGTATTTCATGCCGGCACACCGACTGCAACTTTACAAGGCGCAGGTTCGGCCGCACATGGAATACTGTTCCCATCTCTGGGCTGGGGCTCCCCAGTACCAGCTCCTTCCACTTGACCGCATCCAGCGCAGAGCGGCTCGAATCGTCGACGACCGAGTGCTTTCCAATCGGCTCGATTCACTGGCGTTGCGAAGAGATGTTGCATCTCTTTGCGTATTTTATCGCATCTATCACGGGGAGTGCTCTGAGGAATTGTTCGGATTAATTCCAGCCGCCAAATTTCGTGAACGCACGACACGGCAAACGTCCCGATACCATCCACACCATCTGGATGCTTGGCGGTCCACCACTGTACGTTTCACAAGGAGTTTTCTTCCACGTACAACCTCTCTGTGGAATAGTTTATCACCGGCGATTTTTCCGGACTGACACGACCTGGGGACCTTCAAGAAAAGAGCTTACTCCTTTCTAAAGGGCCGGCAACGCACCCGCAATTCTCCTGGTGTTGCGGTTGATCATCGGCGGCGGTAGTCACTTAACATCAGGTGAGCCGCATGCTCGTTTGCCCCCTCTTCTATAAAAAAAAAAGGTCGTCACTCCATCTAGCGGGGGATCACCCTACATTTTTCTTACCGGTACGAGACTGACACTCGAGAATCCTTTTTCTGCTTCGGTTGTCAGTTTTTCGAGCTATATGGTCAGCCTTGTGCCACTTCAGCTTTCTAATCCGTGGGACTGTGTCGGTCACTGGTTCTCTTGCGTTCATCCTCATTTCTGAGTTTATTACGCAGAGAAACCATGAGTTTAGCCCTCTCCATAGCTCTCATAGGACCTTGAGCGTCCTAATATGGCCAGCAGTGAAGGATCACGTGTCAGTTCCATAAGTCATCACTGGCAACGCGCGCTGGTTATACAGTCTCGTTTTCAGGTTTTAAGGTGCTCCCCAGCCGAATTAAATACATCTATTGACCTCTCCGCCGAATTTGGACCGACCTAGTCAGACTATTTGTCTCAGGTAACATACTCGTCAACAACTTCGAGCTTAGTGCTCGCGGCAACTACTGGCATAGGTGTGACATGGACGATACACATGATTTGTGTTTTGTCCATGTTCATCTTAAGACGTATCCGTTGGAAGGCACTGTTGAGGTCATTGAACATAGCGACTAGGTTCAGAGATTCTGCTATAAAGACTATATCGTCAACAAATCAAAGGTAAGTGATTAACTCCCTACTTATGTTAATACCATGTCATTTTAGTCCAGAAGCTTGAAAACGTCTTCCAATGCAGCAGTGAATAGTTTCGGGGATATAACATCACCCTGTCTTAAACCTCTCCGCAGTTGGATAGGTTTCGGACTCTGGTTCTGTCGTCGGATAGGCGTCGTAGCCCTACTGTACAAACACTTCAGCACTTCGAAATACCAACAGCCAACTTGGCACTGCTGAAGGGAATAAGCACCGCCTAAATTGCGACGGAATTGAAGGCATCCTCACAGTATACATACGCAAGACGTAGTGGCAGATTGTACTCTTCGGTCTTTAGTACAATTTACCCAAGGATATGTATGTGGTCTATGGTACTAAAGCCTTTTCGGAAGCAGAACTTAGCCTCGTAAGTTCTGCTAGACTACAGACTAAGAGTACTCCTAATTTGGCCCATTTTCAATTTGTCGCCAATTTGGTCGATAAACTTTCGCCTAGGACGTCCATTTCTGACTTTGCCCTACACTTATGCATTATAAATTAGCTTTTTCACTCTTTCCTCGTTAATTTTTTCTACATGACCAAAAACACGTTCTTGCGTAACGGCGCTTATTGCAGTCAAGCGTGATATAGATACAACTGCCTGCCTACAGTGATATATATATATATATATATATATATATATATATATATATATATATATATATATATATATATATATATATATATATATATATATAATGGCAAGGCGCGGACCATGAACTCAAAAATGTTGTGGGTTCGAATCCGCCATTCGACTACTGGCGTGAACCACTTGTAACACAAGTAATTTAAGCTTACCACGAGTGGTTAAGGGGAATATTAGTAATTTTTATGTCATTGTTAATATTCTTTTAAAAAAATAAACAAATAAATAAGTAAATATCTACCTACACACATCATAACTTTTTTTTTAATGAATATCATAAATTTTGAATTCTATTGGTTCGTTGTCATTCAAATTATAAAATATAAAATCTTTAGTGAATTACAGAACGGTTTCCGTAAAAATCGATCTACCGCACTAGCAGTATATAAATATATTCAAGATATTCTAAAGATATTAAACAATAAAGAATATGCAATAGGAATACTCTTAGATATGACCAAAGCATACGATAAGGTACAATATAATATATTACTTAATAAATTAAATTGTATAGGTGTTCGTGGGATTAGTTTAGAATGGTTCAAATCATACTTACAGGATAGAGAACAATATGTAGAAATAGAATACTTTGATAATAATAAAATAGTAAAAGTAAGTTTAAGTTTTAAAAAAAAAAAAGAAAAAAAAAGAAAAAGAAAGAAAAAAAAGATCAAATAAAATAATTGTACATGCTTCAATACCCCAAGGTAGTGTATTGGGATGTTTATTATTTTTAATATATATTAACAATCTCAGTGAAACTATGGTTAACCCATGTGTTATGTTTGCGGACGATATCTCTATCTTAGCACCTTGTCGTGACGTAAATAACGTAAACGATATATTATATAAAATATTTGAAAATACTGACCAATGGATGAAAGAGCATAACCTGGAAATAAACTACAAAAAAACAAAAATTTTGCCTTTTTACCCCTATCAAAAAGCGCCGATAAAAATTAATTTTTCTTACAAAAATACAAAAATCGAGACTGTAAATGAGCACGCTCTACTCGGCATAGTTTTGGATAGTCACATCAACTGGAAATCTCACGTTCAGAAAATTCGTAACAAATTGTCTAGTTTTGTATATGCCCTAAGTGAAATAAAAAAGACAACTGACCTCCAGACCGCGTTAATTACTTACAATGCCTATGCACAGGCGTGGCTAAGGTACGGTATTATCCTGTGGGGTAACAGTACAGATGCAACCACCATCTTCATCTTACAGAAAAAACTAATTCGCATTATGTGTAACATAGAAAGAACTGAAAATTGTCGTCCTCATTTTAAAAAACTTAAACTTCTTACCCTAATTTGTATTTATATATTGGAATTATGCAAATTTGTGCGAAAATACCCTAATTTCTACGTAAAAAGAGAAACTAAAATTACGGCTTATAGTTTAAGACACCGAAATAGATTATTGCTACCAACTTCTAAAATGAAGCTCTTTTCCTCGGGCCCTTAAATAATGTCAATAACTGTCTATAATAAACTACCAAACTCATTAAAAAACGAAACATATGATCATATTTTTATAAGACAATTAAAAGTGTTTCTAATCAATAAATGTTATTATACTTTATATGAATACCTGAATGACAAATGTAATAATGATAATGAAAACTATAAATAAATGAATGAATAACACGAATAATGATAGTATAATAATAAGGAATAATAGAAATATAATAATTATAATGGATAATAAAACATTTTTGCGTCCTCCTCTGTTCTAATTTGCTATACCCGACAGGGTCCATATTGTGAAAATTGAATATTATTAATTTCTACATTATGGAATGCAAATAAATATATTGTATTGTATTGTATTGTAATTCATAGTTAGCAAGCGCTGTTTCTGATTTAATTTCAAATAATTCATCACCTTGACTCCATGTTTCATTTTATACCGAATTACAGTAACAAATGGCACACGAATGAATGTGACCCGACCCAAACATAAAAGCGGTAACAGATTGCAATTATCTTCTAACTTCTAACGTAATACAAGTTCATTGTCCTTGCAATAATTACATTTGTTGGCTATGCTCTTAAACTAAGAAGTTTCAGATGAATCATGGCTTATTGTATATTTACTAAAAGAAAATCGTCTATAAATATCACATTTATTTTGTCCTGTGCCTAAATACTGATTATAGCTCAATAATTCTGTCTCAGTCAAGGTAAAAGTTTTGGTCTCACCTATCTAAAATTATTTACTAACACCTGATGTGCTTAATACATATCAAAAGTATAATATTCTTTATAATTATAAAAATATGCGGCATTTCATCTTGGTTCCTAAGACTAGGCTATTATATTTGCGTTACAATTGGTAGTAGTATGGTTGGTTACGCCAAAACGCACATTTAGTTGATTATATTAGCTGGTAGTATTTCCTTCCTCTTCACTTTCGCTTCCTACCTGAACAGGCATGTCCAATTGAAGGCTAGGCATAGTGGCATCATTCTGTTCGACCAGTGGAACATGCGCTGACCGAAGTGAAAGGTCGAAAACACGCCACCGTCCGACCAGAGATGTCGACGTACCGCGACCGCGCGGAGCAGTAGGAGCTCGAACCTAGATGTGATTGTATCTGTGGCCCGACTGCCACAGATACAATCACATCTAGGTAGAACATTTTGTAGTGAACGCTAGCACAAGCGTATTTATCGTCGGGCACTAGTGCAAAGATTTTGTCGTCGCGCATCACCGCAGTTGCAACGCAGCGCCATCAACCTCGATGCCTGGAAAGAGACCACGCCCATGTAAGTGCCCCCTCTTAGCACGAGCTGTTCTCATTTGTTGTCCTATTTACACAGCAGTTCATGCTCCTGCCCCTGCCAGCTGATATAGTAAATTATATCCTAGCAGAGTGTATTGTCCAAGCCACGTGCTACGTCAGCCACCTTGTTTTAGTTATAATTAACTACGCATATACGATCTTCCATTTGGTCCAATCTAGAACATCTATCGTTATTCTCGCACACAAATTTTTGGTGTCATTATTCCCGGAATCAAACACGGAACCCTGTGGCCCAACCAATTTGGGGTTTCTTCTCTCCGAATACGAAGGGCAACCTAGTCACCCCAACTATTTTGTGAACATCCGTTTCCAGATTCGAACCCAGGAACCCTACCGCGCCACCAATGGTACCTAGGTAGTTTTTCACGTATATTATTTAAAGAAGCAACAAACAATGTAAATAATCCACAATAATTATTTATGTCATATAATTTATGTCCACTGTTACACTGAAAAATCTTCAAAAATATATGTGAGTGTATCCTGACTATGTGATAATATTAGTCTATGTTCTTACTTAGGCGAAAGAGGTGTGTCAGGATCGTGCCAAATGGAAGTCCGTAGTCTCTGCCTACCCCTCTGGGTGACAGGCGTGAGTGTTTATGTATATGTTTATGTTCTTACTTACCATTTCTGTCGCCATTAGCAGTGTGTAGATATACCTACACTGTTTGAAGCGATCTACAATTTTATATTTTAAAATACTTTTTATAAATTATCACTTTAGGTACCTACATCAGTACTCGAAATGAATAAAAGGATTAAGCTAATCTGAAAAAGCGATGAATGATGCATTATCATTGGAAGTCTGTTTTATTCACAAAGTTACTTTATAAGTCGATCTTTTTTTACTTGGTTTTATTAGAGTATTATTTTGTTTTTCAAACATATTTGCATTTCTTTCGCTTTTAGAATAAAATCAATTTCTATATCGAAAGTTCCGTTTTACTTTAAATTAACAAGGGGGAGCCACATTGCATTTCTGCAGCATAAAATTGGCCGGGGAAGGGTCGCGCTTTCACAAAATACTGATAATGTATGTGATAGTATAATCTTACAGTGGTAGAGCCACAAGGCAGCTTTTGCTGCTGCACGTATGGGCCGACTCCAACCGGGGTGCTACCACGACCTCAGAGAAAACCAGCGTGAAGTAAAAGCTCTGCTTCTGTATTTCGTCTGGTGAGTGCAGGTGGCCGAAGGCTCAATTGCCCCTACACGCTTAACATGTTAGAGGAGTTAAATACAACACTACCCAGGAAGGCACCAGCAACAATGTTGACGGAGAATCTCTCGCTGAGCATTCACGCCCAAGCTACCCTACTTTTCCTGAGAGTAGGTACTTAGGCTGCCCCGCGTATTCTGGAAGGAGAGCGAAATTACACTCAAGACTAAACCTTACCCCTACCTACCCTAACCTACCCTTATTGCTGCGTTTGCTCCAAACTGGAGCAAACGCAGCAATAAGTCAAAGGCCGCCACGCTATCCGTGAATTTTTGCAATATCAAGGGACTTCATTCAAACCTTAACGCCGTCCACTACCATTTGGAAACGGCGAAGCTGGCATTTTTCTCATCCCGTTAGTGCGTGTGTGTGTAAACCTTTCCTTACTTTTGAACGTCTTGATCGATTGAGATGCAGTTTGTGGCGTTCTAAAGATCTCAATGTGTAGTAGATTTGGTGATAATATGAACTGATTCAGAGGAGTAGATTTTGAGAAATCTCAAAAATAAAAATTTTGAAAAACTGTTTATTAGAAATAACTTTTAAACGGCTTTACTGATCGATTTCAAAAACTAATCAGCTCTTAACCTCAAAAAATGATGTCGAATGCCGTTTGGAAATAAAAATCGGTTCATTCATTCGTGAGATATGGAAGGAGAAAGAATTTGAAAAAAAAGTTTTTTTTTTTAACATAATTTCGAGATTTCGCAACATAATTTGGTGAAATTTGGAGCACTTTGCATTTGAAATTAGCGGAAAGTTCCAGGGATGGCCTGCAGGGTCAACCAATTTTTCTTTCTAAACGAGACACACTTGTCCTCTTCGGCTGGTATTTTGTATCACTACTACCTGGGGTACGAATTAGAATTCTCCATTGTGCCCCGGGCTGGAGTTTGCATGTACGTCAGGGAAGACATCTGTTTTCGACACCTCGACAGCCTTGAAGATACGAACCTGTCCATCCTATGGTTGCAAGTAGACAGCGACGACCATCTCCGCATCTACAAATGCCTCTAGAGGTCTCATAGCCGTAATGCTGACACAGACCGACTCATAGACCAAGTCCAAATGGCTGCAGACTTTATGTTACCACAGGTAACATCCGCAGAGATCGTAATGCTTGATGATTTTAACGCCCACCACGCTGAATGGCTTTGTTCTCGTTCAACCGATCATGTGGGTAAATCTGTTAATGACTTTTCTTTGGCAAATATACTCACACAACTGGTTACTTTGCCTACGCGGATCCAAGATATGGAAGATCATGTACCTTCCCTGTTGAACATTCTGCTGACCTCTCATCCGGACGGATATCAGGTCTCCGTCGATACCCCAATTGGCTCCTCGGACCATTGTCTAATCCGGAATACGGAGCCACTCACGCTTCCTCCGTTTTTGCCACTATAGGTCAGCCGATTGGGATAATATGCTGTCTTTCTTTGCAGCCTACCCTTGAGGGCGGGTTTGATCCCAACTTTGTTGCTGATTCTATAACTGATGTGGTACTACAAGGTATGGAACTTTTTATTCCTTCCTCTGTGGTGCCCATCGGAGGCAAATCTCAGCCATGGTTTGATCGCTCTCATCAAATAGCATCATGCTATAAGCGGGAGTATTACAAAGCCTGGGCTGACGCACCAACGTCCCGAGATATAAATACCAGCGTTATTAAAAAAGTAGTATAATGCCGCCTCCAGGTCCTTCAAAAGAGTGATTGCTAATGTAAAGTCAGAGCACATAGCAGGATTGGCGAGAAACTAGTTCGCCTTCCTTCTGGAACTTGTGTATTCTGGTCTCTCGCCAAGGCTGTCCAGTGGAATTTCGGTCGGCCAACTCTTCCATCTCTGCACAGGGAGGATGACTCCCTGGCCCATGCTGCAAAGGAGAAAGTCGATCTGCTAGGCTCTTTTTTGCGTCCAACTCGACTCTCGATGACAAGGGGAGTACGCCGCCGACCATCCCGCGGTGTCAGTGCTCCAGGCCGGAGTTGCGGTTTACGCAGCGCTTGGTTCGCAAAGCACTCCTCTCCCTGGACATCAACAAGTCAAGTGAGCCTGATTGCGTCCCTGTTATTGCGCCGAAAAAAATAAAACGCAGTTCACACCAGTTTTAATGCGTCTTTTTTAGTACTCTTAATTCCTAGGCGAAGTCCTTAATTCATATAAGACAGCTTTCGTGCCCTTAAAATGGTAACCGCTCTGATCCGTTCAAATATAGGCCTATCGTCATCACCTCCTTGTTCTCTAAAATAATGAAGTCCATTATTAACAGCCAGCTCGTACGATAACTTGAGGATCACCAGCTGATTGTTACACAAAGTGTAACCCACCAGCTTGTTTAGCACAAAGCGTTTCTAACGAAGCTTCCTTCTTATGGGCTTCTAGAAAAATTGTGCAATTGGATCACCAGTTTTCTTGCGGCTCGGAGCATTAAGGTCGAGTAGACGGTGCATGCTCCGATTACAAACCCATTAACACTGTTGTTCCTCAAGGCTGCGAGCTATCACCAACGCCGTTTTTTCTACATATCGGTGATATGTTGCAAACCGCTAACATACTGTTGTGCGAATAAGTCAACTAGTGCCATCTAGTGTCAGGAACGAGAGCGAGGGGAGCTTTGCAGAGAATGACATCACAAATCTCTCAACCGACAGCGCCAAGTTTCTGGAAAGTCTATACTCGCACACTCGTCCCTTTGCGCACATTTACCTGAATATTCGGGATGTTTCTTTGCTAATTTAAATAAATAGGCGCCGCAAGATGCGATCGAGGCAGAGTTGAACTCGGCGACATAAGCGAAGCTTCGGAGCGGAATTAAGTGAATTAGTGTGTTTAATTATTAGTGTTTTTAACTTTAATTTGTGTAGAGTAAATTAAAGTGTTAATTTAGGTAATTCTATTGGCAATTTTTATTGTCACGAACCTCAAGCTCGTAACAATTGGTGTCAGAAGTAGGATAAAATCATGCCGATTTTACCTAAGGAGGAAACGGAGGGTGTCCGTACCCGAAGTCAACGCCAGCAGGAGACGGACCAACGAAGATTTGGTGGTGCAACGCCGCAGACGTCGGAGGGCCAGCGGCCGGCAACGGAGGCCGGTCCGTCAGTAGCTCCTGCGTCTTCAGCACCTGATTTAGGCGCCCTGATGGTGATGCTGCAGGAGCAGGCCCGCCGACAGGAGGAACAGGCTCGTTGGTTCGAAGAGCAGCTGAAGCGCGGACAGGAGGAACAGGCCCGCCGACAGGAGGAACAGGCCCGCCGACAGGAGGAACAGGCACGTCGGTTGGAAGATCAGCAGGCGGAACAGGCTCGTCGGTCGGAGGAGCAGATGCTCCTCATGAAGGACCTTCACGCTACCTTTGGGAAAAAGATAAAGCAGGTGAAGGATAGGGTTGCTCAACACGACAACCGTCTGTCGGAAGCTGAAACCCGAATCGAAGAACATGAAACCCGAATCAACCATGTGAACCATCGGGTTGACAACGTGATGGCTGACATGAAGAAAACGCTGAACGACCTCAAACTTGGGGATGGAACTGCAGCCCCCGCAGTAGCTACTACACCTTCGCTACGTGGGTTCAAGGTACCAACGTTCGACGGGACTTCTTCCTGGTCGGCCTACAAAATCCAGTTCGAGGCCGTCATGGAGGCAAACGGCTGGAATAAAAGTCAGGCCATGACTGCACTCACCTTAGGCCTGCGCGACCAAGCCTTAACCGTGTTGGAAGCTCTCGGTAAGAAAGTGACTTATGAGCAACTCCTTGAGCCATTGGAGGCGAGATATGGCGACGCTCACCTGAAACACGTCTTTCGTGCTCAGCTTAAAGATCGCGTGCAGCTCATCAACGAAAACCTGCAGCAGTGGGCCCTTGAGGTGGAGAAGATGGTTCGAAAAGCATACCAGTCTGTACCTGCGCTCATTGAAGGGAACCTGGTGCAGACATTCATCGACGGCATCCGCGACCTGAAAGTCAGAGCTGCTGTGAGGCTCGGGCACCACGAGACGCTTAAGGACGCCTTGGCCCATGCACTGGAGGTAGAAGCCGTGCGGCAGGATCATCGTTCCCATCGCGTCAGGGAGGTTGCAGCAGCTACAGTTCGCGACCGCAAAAAAGGATACAGCCCTAGGTGCTATGGCTGTGGGGAAAAGGGCCATCTTCGATCCAGCTGCCCTAAGCGAACCCTAGAAAGGGAAGGTGAACGATCCCAGGAGGGTAGTGCGGCCAACAGCACCGCCCAGCAGCAGCAGGGAAACGAGTAAAAGCCAGAACTGCGGGGCGGGTGCTGGCTGATGTTAAAAGAGCCCCAAGGATCTCGATCTCACAAACCCGTGATGGGAACAGTCTAATTATCAAGGGCGAGGTCAACGGGATGCCGTGTAAACTGACCATAGACACTGGAGCCTCTCGTACGGTTGTTAGTTCCCAACTTATAAGTCAGTTCCTTGGGGACTCCGTATACAACCGAGAACGCATTAATTTGGTAACAGCCACCGGTCAGCGTATACCCGTCCGTGGAGAGAAGGAGATTGAGTTGAAGCTAGGCAACGTGATCTACCTGCATAATGTCATCGTGGCTGATATAATGGACGACTGCATCCTAGGCCAAGACTTTATGAGGAATAATTGTTGTGAGATCGACGTTAAGCAAGGTGTTTTGAAATGTGGACAGGAGGAACTTTTTATGGAAGGTGCGTTACCAGGGAACGTGTACAGCATTAGGAAGATTGTTCTTCCGCCTAGATCGGAAACGATTGTTCCGGTTAGTCTTCCTCGAAACGCTGGGCAAGCTCACCGTTGCGTACTTGTGGAAAGGGTAAACAATGACCTTCCATGGAAAGTAGCTCGAACCTTGGTCAGGACCACTGACATCTCAGGAGTACGTGTGCTGAACCTTTGCGACCGGGAACAGATTATAGAAAAAGGCACACTGATTGGTACTTGTGAGGAAGTGGATTGGTTACGTCGGTGCCAATATCTATCGACTGGAACCCCCAGCAAGGATGCAGAAACGAGAGTGACCACACTTTTGGAAGACTGTCGCAGTGTTCTCTCCCCGAACGATTTGGTCAAGGCGAAGAAGTTGTTACTCAAGTACGCCGATGTATTCTCGTCAAGCGATGCTGACATAGGAAAGACTGGCTTAGTTCAACACAAAATAAATACAGGTGAAGAATTGCCTATCCGTCAGCGGCCAAGAAGATTGCCGGTAGCACGTGAAAAGGAAGTGGAAACCATGATTGAGGGAATGGTGAAGGATGGTATTATTGAACCTTCATCTAGTCCATGGTGTTCACCCGTGGTACTGGTAAAGAAGAAGGATGGCAGCATGTGGTTTTGTGTTGACTACCGCCGTCTGAACGACGTTACTAAGAAGGATAGCTATCCCTTGCCAAGAATTGACGACACACTGGACATGCTTACAGGAGTAAAGTGGTTTAGCACGCTGGACCTAAAAAGTGGCTACAGGCAAGTTGAAATTGACCCTAAGGACAAGGAGAAAACTGCTTTCTCGACGGGAAAGGGTCTGTGGCAATTTAAAGTAATGCTGTCTGGGTTGTGCAATGCTCCAGCAACGTTTGAAAGGCTGATGGAACTTGTACTTACCGGGCTAATCGGCGATGCCTGTCTGGTCTACTTGGATGACATCATCATCGTGGGCCGTACGTTTGAAGAACACCTTCAAAACCTGGAACGCGTGCTCATGAAGATTAAGAGTGCCAACCTCAAGTTGAGTCCGAAGAAATGTTCACTATTCAAACGGCAAGTCAACTTTTTGGGGTATGTAGTGTCGGAAGAAGGTATCCGCATGGATCCAGAGAAAATCGCAGCTGTAAAGGATTGGCCGGTTCCAAAAGACAAGACGCAGGTTAGAGCATTTTTGGGTTTGTGCTCCTATTATCGGCGATTTGTGAAGAACTTTGCAGATATAGCCAAAACTCTGCACAAGCTAACCGAGGAGAAGTGACATTTCTGCTGGGATGAAAGTTGCAATATCGCATTCCAGGAGCTCAAGGACCGTCTGTGCAAAACACCTATTTTGGGATACCCTGATGCAAGCAAAGAATTTATAGTTGACACAGACGCAAGTGATATAGGACTTGGCGGTGTGTTGTCTCAACGGAATGGTGACCAAGAGGTCGTGATAGCGTACTTCAGCAAGTCGTTGTCAAAACCGGAAAGGAACTATTGTGTCACAAGACGCGAATTGCTCGCTGTGGTAAAGTCGTTGCAGCATTTTAGCAAATATCTTCTGGGACGAAAATTTCACTTAAGAACTGACCATTCTGCACTAAAATGGCTATTGCAGTTTAAAAATCCAGAAGGACAAGTTGCGAGGTGGATTGAACTACTGCAGGAATACAACTTTGAGATCGAACATCGCAGCGGAAAATCTCACGGCAACGCAGATGCATTGTCAAGAAGACCTTGTCCTGAAGATTGCAACCATTGTACTAGGCAAGAGAGTAAGGAAGAGGTATCCGTGAGGATGCTCAGGACGGACCACCTCGGCAACGAATGGAAGGACAGCTTACAACATGCACAGCAGGAAGATCCGGACATCAAACCGATTCTGGAATGGATAAAGGCCAGTGCTCCCAAGCCTAAGTGGAGCGACGTCTCAGCAATGAGTTCGACCACTAAAAGCTATTGGGCCCAGTGGGACAGCTTGCTGCTTCAGGATGGAGTTCTGTGCCGTAAATGGGAAAATGTTAGGGGAGACAGCTGTCATTTGCAAATGGTTGTCCCTAAAGCTAAAGTACCGGATGTCCTACAGCTGTACCATAATGATTATTCAGGAGGCCATCTGGGAGTTAAACGAACTCTACTGAAGATCCGAGAACGGTTTTACTGGGTCCACTGCCGAAACGATGTCGAGGACTGGTGTCGCAAATGTACAAGTTGTGCGGCTGTAAAGGGACCTCAGACTCGTAGTAGAGGTGCACTGAAGTTGTACAACGTTGGTGCACCATGGGAGAGAATAGCCATTGACGTGGCGGGGCCGTTTCCGGAGAGTGAAAGCGGTAACAAGTATTTCATGGTTGTGATGGATTACTTCACTAAGTGGCCGGAAGTCTTCGCCATTCCAAATCAAGAAGCTTCAACAGTTGCAGATAAACTAGTTCATGAAGTCTTCTGTCGTTTTGGAGTCCCTTTAGAGATTCACAGCGATCAAGGAAGGAATTTTGAGTCTCAAATATTCCAGGAAACTTGCCGAGTTATGGGTACTCATAAAACAAGAACGACTTCTTATCACCCGCAATCTAATGGAATGGTGGAACGATTTAATCAGACATTGGAGAGGTACCTAGCAAAAGTTGTAGACAATCGGCAACGAGATTGGGACAAGCACATACAACCGTTTTTGTTGTCATATCGAAGTTCTGTTCACGAAAGTACAGCAGTGACACCAGCTTTCGCAAACTTTGGAAGAGAATTACGGCTGCTTGCAGACCTGATCACCGGGATACCACCTGATGCCCCACGCAGTATAACCGATTATGCAAATGACTTGCGGAACAAAATGAATGACATTTATGAGCACGTCAGACAATCGGCCAGCAAATGTCTGAGAAAATGAAAACCTGGTACGACCGCAAAATGAACAATAAAGGGTTCAACGAAGGTTCATTAGTGTGGTTGCACAATCCAGTCCACAGCAAAGGGAAATCTCCTAAGCTTCAAGCTAAATGGGACGGCCCGTACCGGATTGTAACCAGGATCAACGATGTGACCTACCGGATACAGAAAGGCGCAAGAGGGACTCCTAAGATCGTCCATGTGGATCGCTTGGCGCGTTATTATGGGACCGATAATGCTCGGGACGAGCATGTCTTAGGAGGGGGCAGTGTTGTGTGAATAAGTCAACTAGCGCCATCTAGTGTCAGGAACGAGAGCGAGGGGAGCTTTGCAGAAAATGACATCACAAATCTCTCAACCGACAGCGCCAAGTTTCTGGAAAGTCTATACTCGCACACTCGTCCCTTTGCGCGCATTTACCTGAATATTCGGGATGTTTCTTTGCTAATTTAAATAAATAGGCGCCGCAAGATGCGATCGAGGCAGAGTTGAACTCGGCGACACAAGCGAAGCTTCGGAGCGGAATTAAGTGAATTAGTGTGTTTAATTATTAGTGTTTTTAACTTTAATTTGTGTAAAGTAAATTAAAGTGTTAATTTAGGTAATTCTATCGGCAATTTTTATTGTCACGAACCTCAAGCTCGTAACAATACATTGGTATGCGGGTGACAGCACTGGTGATGTTGATGAGTGCCGTGACCAACTGTGTCTGAAGTTGAGACTTTAAAAATGTCGGAATGGGGGCGACTAAATTTAGCCCAGTTCAATCCCCAGAAGACACAAGTTAGCGCGTTTACCGCTAAAAAGAACTACTTCATCATATCTTCTCAGTTTGAAGGCACTCTCCTGAATGAAGTTTTGTGGTGACATGGAAGAGAAAGTCTAATTGCCTCATAAAGCTTGGCGTGCTCAGCAGATTTTTTGCAACTCTACAAGGCGCAGGTTTGGCCGCACATGGAGTACTGTTCCCATATGTGGGCTGGGGCTCCTCAGTGCCAGCTCCTTCCACTTTACCACATCCAGCGCAGAGTGACTCGAACCATCGGCGACCGAGCTCTTTCCGATCGGCTTGACTCACATGCACTGCGAAGAGATGTTGCATCTCTTCGCGTATTTTATCGCATTTACCACGGGGAATGCTCAGAGAAATTGTTCGGGCTAATCCCAGCTCCACAATTTCATCATCGCATAAAGTGGCCGGTCTACCACTGTGCGGTTTAATACAAAATTTTCTTCCTTACACATCTTCCTTGTGGAATCGACTACCATCAGGAATTTTTCCTGACCGATAAAATTTAGATACCTACGAAAAATGGCATAATCCTTTTTAAAAGGACGGCAGCGCATCTGCAATACCCCTGATGTTGTAGTTGTTCTTAGGAGGTGGTAATCACTTACCATCAGATGAGCCCTATGCTCATTTTCCACCTCTCCTATCAAAAAGAAAACACCGTCAAATAACAGCTTAATGTCCGACTCCTAAGTTAGCAAATAACCAAACAAAATTCCCGAAAATATACAGGATCAATTTCAACAATTTGTTGCATGAAATGTAATGGCGGCGTCGGAGAATCCAAACCCCATGCCAACCAGTGGGTATGGTAAGAGATGAAAGAAGGAAGCTAGAACAGGAGATTAACTTCTTTGTGATGACAATTCAAAATAAAAATACAGAACTTCAGACAAATATGAGGCTATCTTTTGAGAGGCCAATTTTCAGCAGTAGACTCACACATGCTAGAATGATGATGATGATGATGCATTTTGAGGTTATTTATTATTTATGACTTTTACACGTGGTTTTGTCTGACACATTACAGTATTTGCACCATGCAAGGGTCAAACAATATGAACTAAAGCTAGCCTCAATTACTAATAATAATAATATAATAATAATAAGTTTATTTCGGACGTACGGAACATCCATAGATTGTTAGTATGTCAGTAACAATTTTCCTTAACTTCTAATTTAGTACTTTAATTCTAATATTTATAAATAATTTTATACGATGTAGGTATTATTATAGTTCTAACAGTACATTATATTACATATTTTTATTCTTCACATCTTTCTTATTTCTTTCGGTAATGTATTTGTTTAGTTTTGTTTGTTTTTACGGTTATTGGCAGAGAATATTCACATTCATCACATCATCACACATCATTCATCACGTAAGTCACAGAGAATTTTACACGGTAGTTGTAGCACGAATGGGCCGTCTCGACCGGGGATGGACCACGCTCTCACAGAATACCAGCGTCAAATAGTAGCTGCTGTGTTTCGTATGGTGAGTGTAGAGAACCGGAGACCCTTTTTACTGGAAACGAGGCATTCCACCTAAGTCTTTACGGATAACAACGCATTTGCACTTTGATTCGTAATCGAGGATAGATGTAGATGTCTATGGGCCACAGCAACCACTTACCATTAGGTGGACTGTGTGCTCATTTGTTATTCTATCCTATAAAAAAAATTCAATAAACAAACTAGAACTTTTTAACTACAGGAGAGATTAATCTTTCAGACATGTTTTTAAACTCAAACTTATGAATGTTCAATAAACCTTTTTTAGAGATAGCTTAAACAGAATATAATAGTATAATTTATTCAAATTCAAATTCATTTTATCATACGAATCCACAGGTGACGGCAGAGAATAGCAATTGTATCTATAACAATTTATAGTTTACTGAGCTAAACATTTATCTAATCAATTACTTAAAGTCAAGCAGAATTAAAAAAACGACAAAGTTTAATAAATAAAATAAAATGATGCCACGATAAATGAAAGAGATCACATACAGTTAAAATAAAATAAAATCCGTTTAGCTTTGAAAGCGTTCCAATTTTGATCGTTTTATGCAGATTTCGAGGGAACTTTTAAAATAGAAGCGAACATTGGCTTTCTGTCAATATTTTTTAACGAAATCAGTAAATTTCGAACAACAGTGTAATGAAATATTAATTTCAATGTTAATTTAATTCTTATATTTATGTTAATATGACATTGAATAATATTGTATTGAATAAAACCATTTATAAGTATTTTGTCGCGTTTTAATAACTTATTTAAACTTATTTTTAAATTTCCGACATTTCGTTGAGATGTTTGACGTCCCAATATCATAGTTAGCCTGGCTATCTTTAGATTTTGGATATTAATTTTTGGTCAGATCTACGCAGAACAAGCATACAGTATTTTGAAGTCTTGCAGTGGTATGCTTGGGTTTGGATTTAATTTTATTAATTATAGGATCCCAAGTAAATGGCATCACACAACCATCTTCTCTATTTTTAATTTCAATAGCCTCGCGTTATCGTCCTTGGTAGGAATCGGTGTTATTTTGCGAGGATTTGTGATTTATCAAATCTGATATAATGGCGGGGATGATCTTCAACATTATCACAGACTGCAGACTTCTTGGAGCGACGGTGCTGCTCGTCAGCTGTATGTTTTTTCACGCGGGTTTTTTTATATAGTTTTGTTTGTCCTATGTAAGACAGACCACATTCCCAATATAGTTTGTACACTCCAGCATCTTTTAGAGGAATATTACAATTCATGAATGGTAAAAATTAACTAATCTTCTTCGGCGGTTTGTAGTATGTTTTAATGCAAGCTTGCTTCAAGATTTAGCCAACCTTGACTGTGACTCCTCTAACATACGGTTGTATATTAGGCACACGTTCGACATTTCAAAATGTAACAAATAAAATGTATTGAAACTCACCTAAAACATTTGAACATTAAAGAGTTGTTAAAGCAAACGCAAAAAACATTTCAGTGTTCGCGTATCCCTGAATTGATTAAATATAGATAGTGTTCGGAAACAAAAGCGTTTCAAAATAGTCCACGACGGTTTTTAAACATCGTTTGCAAGTTGTAAAACTACTAGCAATTTTATAAACGACGAATTTCACGTATTCATGAAAACTCAACACGATTCCGTTTATTTACGACCAATGTTAGATTTAAAAAATCATATAACGCTATATTTTATTAGATAGCTAAGAGCGTTTTTTATTTAGTTAACGATAAATTATATCGTCCCCGATACAGGCTCGCCAATACTGAAGCATTGAATGAATGATAAATGTTCATTGACCGACTCGAAATCAATTTTCACCGGATCACAGGTTATCGGTGACATTTCGGTGACGAGAACACTTCTCATAGTATTACTAAAACTACCATATACATATGATATATATAGTAAAACTTAAAGTATACAAAGCTTCAAAATAATATTGGTATCAGTGAGATGTGTCGGTGACGATACATCGTTATCGGTATCGATCGATGAAAATCGCTTTAAGGAACGAATTCTCACCGCTGCAGGATAATGTGCAAAATTTTTACATATAGGTATAATTCACGGACTAGTAAGATGAGAAAATATGGAACAAGAAGTTCTATAAAACATAATAAATAAATCAGTCATATTAAAATATGACACATTAAAATATCGCAATACATTTGTCACCTTAAACGCATTTATAAGAATATCTGATCTTTAAGTGATTCCATCAGTGATTCATTTTGCATATTTTTATACAGATTTTGAAAAATAATCTTAGCTCAAACCATTATACTATTGGCGCCATTGTTATCATATTTTTAAACGTATGAAATATTCAAACGATTTTTTGTGTTCATTATCATCAACGACAACAAAGTCGCTGCTTTTTGTTTTAACTTTTAGCTACACATGGCACTAAATTAAATCTGAATTCAAATTGAAGCCATCCTTCTGACCCTTATCAATAAAATTTAGAAACGGAACAAACTTGTACAATATAAAAAGCATGGTGGCAAAGGAACACCATATTATAATTTAAGTGTTTATATTTCTAATGCAAGAAATTTACTTGCCATATTGTTTGTTAATAAAAAATCGTGCAATTATACAAAACATCCCCTTTATTATATCAAATATTTATTTATCTATTTATTTATTTAATCTTTATTGTTTTACACCTTAATCCAAGGGTTACAATCGGCGGACTTAATGCCTTATAGCATTCTCTACCAGTCAACCCTAGGAGAATTTGACATGTAATAGGTAGGTGCTAAAATATTAAAATGAACAGACATATATTGTAAATAAATATACATGCATACATGCTAATATGCATATAGAAAATAAAATAATAAATAAATTATGAATATAGGTATATAAATACACACACACACACACACACACACATACATAATTACATACAGGGTGTTAGTGTAAACACCGTTATCCTTGAAACCAGTGGCTGCAGAGCTCCACCCTTATCATGTACAGCGAGTACAAACGTTATGACCTCGGGATTATGAACCTCGGGTTGCGTTTTGCCAAATCATGATTCAAAAACACCGAGAAGACCCACAATTCATAGAAAAATGTTTGTGGTTGGATGAATCAACCTTTAAAAAAGACAGCTACATGGACCTTCACAATCTACACGAATGGCACGTCGAAAATCAACGATTGATGAGACAAGATAGATCACAGTACCGTTTCAAAAAAAAAACATGTGTACTGGAATTTTAAACGGAAAAGTCATAGGGCCTTTCGTGTTGCCAGAAGTTTTAAATGCTGAAATTTATTTAGATTGTTTACAAAATCATTCAACCAATTTGCTGGAGGACGTGCCGCTTATTATTTTCAGAGATATGTGGTTCCACCAAGATGGTTGTTATAGCCGCTTAGTTCGAGAAAACCTTAACGAGGAATATCCGGACAAATGGATAGGGCGGGCTGGTCCGATCTCGTGGCCCACCCTCTCACCCGATTTAAATCCTCTAGATTTTTTTACTGGGGAGCAGTGAAGGAAAAAGTATATTCCAAGCCGATTGAAAATGTAGAAGAGCTTAGACAGAGAATAGCGGAAGCTGTTAAATTTTGTAATAATGGAAGATTCGCCCGCCTGATTTCACGATCTTTTTTAAGAAGATGTCGGGCTTGTATTGCAGCTCAAGGACGGCAATTTGAACATCTTTTGTAAAATAAGTAATAAATTTTATCATAAAAGCGAAACTGACTGTCTTAATTTTATAACCATTATTTTATTACTTTATTTTGTATTTGCGTCTGTGTCTCATAAGCGTCACTATCTGTCTCGCTCACACTTTATGGAATGTCTCTCTCTATCTCATTTAAACCACGCTGTGGTCATTAGGAACGCTTTGGTTGCACTAGAATCGTTTTAATGTAAGTTCTAAAAAATTGTTAAAAACTGACTTTGTTTAACAAAAAATGTTTTATGGCTGATCTAAGAAATAATGGAGTAAGTGTTATACCACGTTAGAATCCTTATTAAATGCGCTAACTTTTAAAGCTACTTGTCAAACTGACGTAGTACAATTTTTTTCAGGACGGTCAGTTGAAGTAGTGCGAAAAACTAATTCTGAAAACTTGGTTCGGTATAAAATTACATTTTCTTTCAAGCTGGAGTGATTGGGACAGGGTTTAGGAATACAGGTTACAGAAGCACTATTCAGGATGACGTAAGAGAAAAAAAAATGGCAAAAAGTAAATATTTGTAGCAACAGGAATGAAAAAACTGTCTCATGGTGTACAATTTATCGAAAAAAAAAATTACCATAATTTCTGAAATACATGACTTAGATCTTTTTTTATATTTTTCTGGTAACTGTATGGCCTCGCCTACTAGAAAGTTTCGGCTTGACGTCGACTTCTGGGACATCCTGTATATATATATATATATATATATATATATATATATATATATATATATATATATATATATATATATATACAGGATCATTTAATATAAAGAAAAGAGTTAGTAAGATTCTGGAGCAACACCTCTGATGAATAGAAAGCCATTTAAGCTTGGAACGAAAGGGAGTGATGTGGTCGTATTTTCGTAAGTTGAAGATAAATCTTATACAGTTGTTGAGAAGGCGCTCCAACTTGTTAAGAAAATTTTTCGAGAGGTCTGGATAGCACACATCTGCATAGTCTATAATAGGAAGAATAAGAGAATTAACAAGCAAAAGCTTGGTTTTGAAAGGTAAGAAATTTTTCATACGATAGACGGAACTTAGGGTGGCAACAACTTTACGATTTATTTCCAAAGTCTGTGCTGACCAGATCATACATGTGTAAGCCCAAATTGACTATGGACTGAGAAAATGGAACTGTAATTCCATTATATAGAACTGGTTCGAGGTTTCCATACTCAATCATACTCAACATTCTGGAACTACCAACAACCATTGCTTTACATAACCTGTTAAGGGTTTACTGAAACACCAAATCTATGTGACCAGATACGGATGGCATCTAAGTTTATGTTTAGTTCCCTAATTGCATTATTTATATCATCGATGCTGGATTGTGCGTATAGTTGAAAGTCATCGGCGTACAGATGGTACGAGCAACTGAAATCATTAGATATTGAGTTTATAAACAGGGAAAACAATATTGGAGATAATATATCGCCTTCACTTCAACGTCAGCCCAATGAGAAACTGCTCCCCTGACCTAACCAATTGCTGACAACCGCGTAGATAGGATGACAACCACTCCAAGGCTGTGGATGAGAATCTGAGGTAAGAATAAATCAATAGGAGGATATCGTGGTCGACTGTGTTAAAAGCATTTGAAACGTCAACAAGCGCCACCACTGTAACTTTCCGTTCCTCCATCCCTTTTCTAATATCATCAGTGACATTAATAAGTGCAGTGGTGGTACTGTGACCAGAGCGAAACCCTGACTGTAAATTATTCAGTAGGTTATATTTTTTTATGAAAATAGATAATTGCTTATGCACACAGGCTTCCAGAACTTTAGAGAGATATTGGAGAATAGAATAGATATTGGAAATAGAAATTGAAGAAATCGGACGATAGTGATTTGGTAGTTCAGGATTGGATATTATGGGTATATATTTAGTAAAATTTTTAAATTAATAATTATGAATATTATGCAATATAATAATATAATATCATTAATACACCATGGAATTTATTATTTTAGTTTACATTCTATTGTTCACAAACATTACTTTGTACTACCAGGTGCGTTACCTACCTTTTAAAAAGGAGTAAGCACTTTTATTGAAGGTTCCTTTTCTTCGAATTCTAATCTTTCTCACTGCATATGCTGCAGAACTAATTCTGCCTGCTAATTTAGATATATTGGGTGCACCATTGAAGCTTCGCTTCAACGATATCACTAAAAAATAATACTAAAAAGACATCTTTTGAATTCTCACAGACATTGAAAATATATTTCATAAGCTCAACACATACGTCAGTCGTCCAATGACCCCTTGTAAAACCAAATTAATTTTTATGTAAAAATTTATTAGAATTGAAAAAAAATTACAATTGATCCAAAATAGTTCTGAGAGTCAGAAAGTTGTACAGAATAATGTCTAAAATAAGCGGGTCTAATGTGCTACTACATTTGAATAAAGGTATCAATTAATTATTTTTTCGTTAAATCAGGAAACACACCAGATTCGATACTGGTATTTAAAATTATAGCAAGATGAGGTGCAATTAAATCTTTTATGAACGCAATAACTGTAAGGGAAATCCCCCATAAATCTGCGGTTTTATTTACATCATGGGTTTTATATCTTTTGGTAATACTTTTTAAATCTAAATTCTTTTAAATATTATTAACATTCTGTTTGGGTAATGATTCGTCGACAGTTGGAGAAATATTTAATAACTCTGTTGTCAAGAAAGGAATGTCATTGACATATTTCTTAGAAGCCACTGTGACTTCTTGATTTGATGTAGTCAATTTGTTATTAATTTCCAGTTAATAGTTTGTGTTACGAAGCTTGTCCTTATTGGTTCCATTATTTATAATACTCCACGATATTTTAATATTATTTTTAGCTGTCTTAATTGTAGAACACATTTTTTAAACATTTTAGAATAATATTTGACATAGTCTCTAAAAGTATCGGAATAATTATATGACCTTCATGGTAAAGTGTATATAATCTTCCTCTGCTTTTATGAATTTCTAATGTCGCCAACTTATTAAATGTCTTGCGACTTATACTGTAGAAAGTTTTAGTAAATGTTTTATTTATTTCAATTAAATTATAAGGGTAAATAAAACTCTATATAAATAGTCTGAATTGTTCTTGTAAGGCAATGGAAGGTTTTTTACCATATTACTTATTAATCTCTCCAGGTGTTTTGCATTAATCGGAACGAACACAATTTTCTCAATTTTTTTGTGCATATAAGGCAATGAATCCAGTTTTCCATAATGATCTGAACTTATTTCTTGAATTATTAATATATTGATTGGTACGTTTATAAAAACATTGTCAATACAAGTTGCATTACACTCTGCATTACCTGTAGCTTGAACGAATAAATTATTAAGATTGTATGATTTGAACAAGGAGCAAAATATAATACTGATGTAAGAAGCTTTCAGGGAATTGATATTGAAGACTCCACAAATTACAAGAGATTTAATCTGCTTATTAACCTTAACTTAAACTTCTTCAATATTTTTTTCAAATGTACTACCTACCTATTTTGAACATTGGGGCCGTAGAAAGTTTTTAGTACCCAAAATGTTGAAACATAATTTAAGGTAATGTTATTTTTTACTGTCATTTTTATGTATTTTGCAGCACCCGTAGTACGGAATGGGAGCACTGAGGGCATCAAAGTCCAGATATCTCGTAGTTAACCTCTACCACCTTCAGATTCAATTCTTAATTCTTACTGTATCTTTGTAGCAACCATCCGACTTCTTTATTGGAATGAATATGTTTTTTTTTTTTCAATAAACTCACGAAACATTTTTGGTAGCAATTGCTTTTCTTTTGCAAGGATTTGCGGTCTATCAACACTGACGTAATGAAATAAGCAATTCTGTATATGTTTACATAAAGGACTGTTAAACGCCTAAGATTGCCATGGCCATGGTTGCAGCAAAATAGTCGAAACGTTGGAGACAAAAAATAAACTTATATATTCCTTTAATAATATCCATTTTGAATTAATCCAGTGGTTAATGAGTATTGGTCTACTCTACGTTAAAAACGAATACACGAAGAAAAACAACCTACACATTAGTATGAAGTCAGAAGGCATTTCTCAAATAAGTTTTTTTCCGTCTCACGCGGAACTTTCTTTTAGCATCCGATTTTATTTGCAAATACATTTCGGAAGTTGAACCGTTTCCAGTAAACTTTTTATAAATTAAATGTCGTACGTGAATGTTTCTATTGAAAGTTTCGTATAGGTCTCTTTGTATTTCAATAAATTATATTATTACATACATTTCTACAAAGTATAGTTAAAACTTTATCTTCAAGAGTTAGGCTTTCAATAAGTTGCCATAGTAATTTTTTTCTATGACATTAATGTCTAATCATATAAAGTACAGTTAAATTTATCATCGCTTGACCATCTGAAATAATAAAAAATGTGTATGGGAGATCTGACTTCTGGGCGATGTCGTTATAAAAGAATCCATCAAATCTTTTCGTCTCGTCCCATTGGTGTAGCAAATCCATCGCTTTAGATACATGCCAGTATATTCATTTAATTATACTAATATTCTACTTGCAATAAAATTTACAACATATACACGTCCCACTCCTGGCTACATGCCTCCCCTCATGCGTGAGATTTCTATGAAGCCATTAGTGTGCTGCGTTGCTCCAGTTGGAGAAATCATATGTCCTCAAAGTTTTTTAAGTCTCCATATTATGTATATATCAAAACGTAAAGTATCCTAAATGTAAATGTAAGGTACATTCAAGTATCCTTACAATGATTTATCCAAGTTTTCGTAGGACAAGAACTTGATGCAACTTATACAAATATAGAATGTTTAACGTAGATAAGACGAAAGAAGCCAGTTTGAATATTATGTGATGACAGTCCAAGAGTATTTACTACTATAATCACAACGTTTTATGACAGCCTTCGACTGAACTAAACTGAACTTATCAACTACCTGTTAACTGTCCTTTCAGTCAAGACAGTCCCATTTTGCAATAATCCTATCGCAAATAGATACGTGTATGTATAAATCCGCGTGTGCGTGCATTTTCACGTGCGTAAAAAGGATACCACAAGCACTTATACACATTACATTGTAATTATGTACAAAAGGACTCCACAGTCTCTAAATTCAGGTAATAATAAACATATATACTAAATGTAGGGGTAATATGAGTAGTTGCCAAGAAATTTGGGCTTCAAATATAGATTATGTAATGGGGTATAGTTTTAAATATAATAGATAATAGCTTTTCAAGTAAAAAAGATGGTATTTTTGCCTAGAAAAATATACATAGGATATACCAATCAAGTTCCCCAGGAATATTCTTGGCACGTCTCTCCACTGAGTTTAAAGTTGCTAGTATGGTATGTAGTCCATATGTAGTAGCAATACTCCACAGCTAAACGAACTTGTTCTATCCCCTGACTACCAGTACATCCTGTATACATGAATATACCTTGAATATTATATAGCTAATCATTTTACTTAACTAAATTTAAAATTAACTAAATTAACTGAATTAAAATTAACCAAATTTAAAATAATTTTATATATAAGATTTTTGTTATGAACATAATAAAAGAGAATCATAAGAATGATGATATTAATAAACATGAAGCAAAATATAGCTGTTATAATGTAAAGGTTAGATGGGATGGGACGCAGCCAGTGCCCGTAATTAAACAAAATAATTTGAGCCAATTTCTAAAATGGCGATATAATGAAAATGGATCAAATTAAATACCCTTAACCGACGGACATGTATGCGTTGGTATATAGATGTGGAGGAGGCGAGGGAGGTGTCTGTCGTCTTTGCCTACCTTTTTTGGTGACAAGCGTGAGTGTTTATGGATGTATGTATAATTTGAGCGATATTATGAGTGATTTGTGTTTGTATATATTTTGTTTCGCAAATTACACTTAAAAATGAGGGGAAAATGCAAAAAGAACGGTTGCCTATATCACACTACTGAAGGCATTTAATAAATATTTCTTGTTAAAAAAATCCTGCTGGGTTTATTTCTGTTTTTTAACTTCCCGCAATTAATCAATCAATGTGTGTAGTCAATGATTTTAAAAAAATTGGGAAGTAATTGGTTTACTCCAGTTTTCAAAAATTTAGGAAGGTGACTGACTATTTCTATAAGGATATCACTAAATTTAAGGTAATTTAGTGATCCTTGTTCATAGATTGCTGGCGCTGACTCAAAATTACTTAGGTACACTTACGTTGGCTTAAGAACTTAGTTATTAAGGTTAATTAAAAACTCAAAATAATTACAAAATTGTATACTTGGATACATTTACATTCGTTTAAGAACTTAGTTATTAAGGTAAAAGAAAAAGGTTTATAATTTTTTGCTTTTCAGTTTTTTCGGCGGTTTGATTTACTTGTTAAAAAGTTCTTATATGTAATAAATTAACTATGAGTGCTTAAAAACTGCATCGAACACCGTCGAGTTCGTCAAAATAAGTTGATTCCTTCGTGGAATACTCAATTTGAAAAAAAAATTGGTTTTTCAAAATTATGACTTTTTTGACCTCTTTGAGCTTGAGGGATAACAGGTGGAATTTGGAGCGTTTTGCTTTTAAAATTAGGGGACAGTTGCAGGGATCATTAGGGTAAACCGTATTTTTCCAGAACAAAGGTATTTTCTTAACTATTGGTAAATACAAAAAAATAATTTTCAAAAAGTATTATTAATCTATAATGAATGAAAAATATTCTATTCTAATCATGATTTTCCACTAATATTTTACAATATTCTATGTTTAAAAAATAATATTATATAGAAAATTGAGCAAACAATTCACAAGTAAAGTAATTACAAACTACTTTCATATTTACAAATATATTTAATAACGCTTTAATTTTAATCAAGAATCAAGTGAATTGGTGTTAAATTGCCTAGCGATAAGCCGCATTGTGTTTTCCGTAATTGGAAATCTTGATTACGGTAAATGCGGTTACGTACGTTGTTCGTATTATATTCACGGGTTTTGTTTAGTTCTGTGTTAAGAGATTCTGATATAACTACTATTTTTAACTATTTAACTTCATTTATATATATTCATTTAATTTAACAAATTCAAAAGTTTTATTTTTATTTTTTGTAAAATATCAGTGCCATAGTATTCTCCGTTCATATGTTACACCCAATTTTTTCTGGCGGTAAAAAAGGTCACCAGTTTTTTTTATAGATTACTTGAATATCAAATGTATGTACACCTTCCCTATTCGCAATTCGCTGTAAACAACAGTTCTTTGCGGAAAAGGGTTGTCTGGAATAAATCGCTTCCAGAGCGATAACACTGCCCGCTATACTTTTTGTTTATATATTCCATTTTGTCTTGTTTTAATGTGTATTGGTGTACAATAAAAATATATTGATTGATTGATAGATTATTACGTTAGTTCAATTACTCATTGTATTTAGCCTGATTTTTTATTTAGCTTTATTCTTTAGGAGGTAAAAATCAACAGAAATTATACTCAACCCAGGTGAAAGTTACTGTGTATTTAGCTCCAGCTGCATTTGGTCGATAAGACTCGTAATGGGCATTTATACTAGTATATCCTACACCGCCGCCGTCGTTTTCTCATTTAAATATTTATTTACTAAATTCCAATTTGGCACTTATCGTTTTATGTCTGTTTGCTAATGATTGTTTATAAGGAAACTCGACAACCCCAATGGTTTAATTAACGTAAACGCAAGTGCTGGCACACGGGTTCGAATCCCAAATTGGACCAAAAGTTTTTCTGTCAACAAATTTTCAATAGTAACCTGGAGCCAAAAAGTTAGCGGGTTTTTCATCTTCTTGCCTTTGAAAACACAAAAAGCCGTTGGTATGCTCGTTATCTCTTATGGTCGTGTCGGATTACCTTCTTCTCGGGACTATGAGAGTGAAAGAATAGAAGTGTGTTGCGCTGCATATACACTCGGGCACTTTAATTCCGTCCTGCACAGATGCTTAGTCTCCGTTGAGACTGGCGATGGATAGCAGTGTCTTGGGTGCGAGATATTTGTCACTGTGATAGCCAATATGCCTTCCAAGCGAGACTTTTAATTTAAATCCTCCTAAACATAAGAAACCCATAACAAGCAGTAGACATTTATGTACTTCGTAAGAAAAAAAAATAAGTAGAAAATTATGTAGTAGTATGATAAGGATGTTACTTTTCTTTCAAGCGCTAACCCCACCCCACCTTTAAAATATGGTGCTTCTTGTTAATATTCAAGCGAGGGTAAGACGACCGAATAGTAACGGTAAATCCATTCAAAAAAACAATAGCATTTTTGGGGACATTTGTAAATGGCTCATTTTTTACTTTAACTAAGAAAAAAAATGATGCAATAAAAAAAAGTTTTATTTTACATTATTAATTATACATATTTATACGTTCATGTAAGTTTTCAGCATTTTTTTTAATTTCCTTACATAATACTATTTTTTGAATAACGAATAAAATTACTTAATGAAATAAAGTGCATTATATATTTCTCGAACGGTATTCCTAAGTTCCGGAACGGAAATGGGAAATACGTTTTATTTTACTCACACCCAAAAAAATAGTTTAATTTTTCGACTTCTTTATAGAATAAGACTGACGCCACCTAATACATCCGATGGTAACTGAATGCTATAGCCCATCTCCATCATCCTCTAACATCGATTAAGAATCAAAATAAAGATTCGTTATCATCCCTTAATACTGAGATGGAATACCTCACTATATGAAACAAGAGTATTTCTATTTTATATCCTGCTATTTGACGCTGATATTTTGAGAGCTGAGATCGTGGTCCTACGTTGTGATGCGGCTATATATAGATAGCATAGCTGCAGCGTGGCTCTCCCATGTAAAGATGGTTACAGGAGCACGTTATATTTGCATTAGCTCAGCGGCCGAATAATGCTTCTCTTATAGTATCTGCTGGTTTTATCAAACGCTCGGTCAGTCTTCAACCTCGGGCTGTCAACACACTACGAACTCAAATTTCGTACTGACCGGGTATGCTTCGTCGTTCGTAAAACGTACAGCGATAGAGTGGATTAATTGCCAGCAGTCTGTCTTTCTATCCAGTTACAATGTGAGCGTTTTCAAGAAAAGAGTGACTAGGGATTTGTTAATCTAAGTCAGTGCCCTTAATCAAATTCAGCTACATAACCATGGGTGGCATAGTAGTAGTGCACTGACTTATTAATAGTTTATAAAATGACTTCAGATTTTTACATAGTAACCGGTACATTTTTTTTAATTCTTTTGTTGTACGCGTGTCGTACACCTCAAACCACCTTTACCTTTTTGATGTCCCGCTGGCTACTAGTTGCCCACACGGAAATATTAATCCCTATAACAGCGGTTTGGTGGCCAACACCAGCATCGCGCTGTTTACTGGTAGAGAATGTCTAATGGCATTAATCTACCCTTTGTATTCTTTGAAGAAAAGGCAATAATGATTAAATAAATGAACACTCGTTAACGAGGTTGACTGAAAAGATATTACGTGCGCAACATGTAAATAGTCTTAACGATTTAAAATATTTGTTAACGTGGAGTGGCGGTGTAATAAAATCCACTACCCAACCTGTAAAGAAAAAATATTAAAATATTTAATTAAGTCAAAGTGGTTTTATGGTATTTCCTTTAGTTAAATGTTATAAAACCAATATAACGGTATATTGGAACAGATTCTATTACAATATTAACCCTTATAAGCTTATAACACAGCCAAAGTTAAAAAAAGTAAATGAGAACAAAAGGACACACTATTTTTATCTTCATAGCATAATTAATATATTTAAGCAGCTATTTTAAAATAATCTAACATCATGATATACTTATATTCTATACCTTCGTTATAAAAATCAGCTTTAGTAATATTTCAATATAAAACAGTAACAATATTTAGAAAACAAATCAACGAATAAATCTCTTGAATAACAAGCAAATTTGAAAATAAAATTTAAAAAATTTTAAAATGTGAAATAATAATTATATAGCTTAGCCGCAAAGTACTCTAAAATTTTTACTCGAATTTTCCTTATAATTTAATTGGATTGGACTCTTGTTAGTTTCAATGGAGAAAGTGAATGGATGAGTGAACTAAAGCATTCATGCGTTAACATAAATACTTTCCAGTAAATAGATTTTTTTAGAATGTAACTAAAACCTATGCATATGATTTATTTTCTGTAATGTTAGTGTTGTTAGTTAGTAGGGCTGCATCAGCAGAAAGTGCACCGCCTTGAGAGCGACGGAATGGACCTACTGAGGCAATTTTTTTTGGGTTTTTTGTTATTCATGCCCTGGCAGCTCATGTTTTCCATCGTACTGGCTAATATAGTAAATTTTGTTATAGCAAGAGTATTGTCCCAAGCCCGCCACGTGCCACTTCCACCATTTTGTTGGGGTTATAACGAATAACGCTAAAAACAGTCCACTTTCATCATTCTCGCAACCATAATTTTGGGGTCATTATTCCCGGAATCTCTCTACAATCACCACACGAAACACAGCAGCGTTAAGCTGCTATTTTACGCCGGTATTCTGTGGGAAAGTGTTCCTTCCCGGTCGAGCCGACCCATTCGTGCTACAAATAAACTACTAATATAGCTGCAGTATGGCTCTACCGTGTATAAAAATGGATTCCACTGATATATACTGATAGATTAAGGTTCCACTTCAAGATATATTTACATCTACTCTGATTTCAATTTTAAACTACGCATAATATATTAAAAATTTCACGTAGTAGCCCGTTAAGAACTACGGTCTCAAAGAGGAGGATGATAGATGTGGTCATGGCTGAGCCTTAAAAGCCGAAGTTTAATCATCCACGGCCCACGGTCAAGAATGAAAACAACCCAAGCTTCTGTGATGCGTTCGCGTTAAATATCAGAAGTCGGTATTCTTACCCGCCAGCCACTAATCGGAGTGTGAGCCGACGTTAATTTTCAATAATGATAAGGTTTGTTCCACACTTTTTCCTGATCTATTTCAGATATATAAACTATCATTTTGGTGATAAGAGTAGATAAGCATTTTGTATGTGTTTTTTTTTCACATAAAATAGTCTTTATAAACACATTAAAATATTGCATTTTATTTAAGATATAAATTTTGCAAATGAGAACCGTGGTCGCTCAAATGGTTAGCATTCGCTGTTAGTCTCACAGTATGTGAGCAACCCGAGTTCGATCCCTGCTGGCACCAATGAAAGTGTTATTTGCAATTTTAAGTGCTGATTTGCCACGTGCTTAGTGGTGAAGGAAGCATCTTGAGAAAATCTGCATGTCTTAAAAATAAGAAAAACAACTATTTTCCTCACTCTACACTCGTCTCATCTGATGGTAAATTATCATAACCGCATAATATGGACATGTGTCAGACAGAGGTATTTTTGAAAGGTTTTAGATCATATACAGGTTGTTTGAAAGATGGTTGCAAAGCCTGGACGGCAACCGTTTCAAACATTTTAAGCTAAACTTGTCTGAGACAAAATCTGCTCCACTTTTTAAATTGAATTTCTAAGGTTTTCAACAATAAAACTAAATTTTTCAATTAATGGCTAATAGTGAAAATGGCCAGTAACATTTGTTAAGAGAATATTATTATTAATTTTTTTTTGACATTTATTTTATTTATATATAATTTGACATTTGACAGGCCTGTTGGTCTAGTCTAGTGGTTAAGTGACCCTGACTGCTATGCCGGAGGTCGTGGGTTCGATTCCCACCCAGGACAAATGTTTGTGTGATGAGCACGATCATTTGTTCTGTGTCTGGGTGTAATTTATCTATAATATTTATGTATTTAGAAATATATAAGTATGTTTATCAGTTGTCTAGTACCCATAACACAAGCTCTGCTTAGCTTGGGACTAGATGGCGTTGTGTGATAGTTGTGGAATATTATTATTATTATTATTATTTCTTTAATGTGTGATTACTCAAACAAAATTATTTCCATGCATTATCGTTATCAGAAAAACATTCAACGCATTGAAACATTTAAGTTTAAGAAACCAAAAAAAATTATGGAAATTTTTGTTTTTGCCATCTCAAAAAGATAAATAAAATAGCCTTTGTTGTTCAAACCTTTTTAAATTATGCTGGAAAAATACCGGTGACACTAAATTCTTTTCAAATATTTAGCAAATTAGATTCATGAACGGTTTCCTGTGTCGAAGATTTTATGTCTTGGCACTCGTCTCGATTTCCGGTGAAGTCACACCGAAAGTGTCCATTTGTCGCACGCCCATAATTTAGGGGCTATTTTACATTTCCATTACTTTTAAAAATAAAATTTTTCTGATATATGCCATAGTCAGAAGCTCATAAATCCAGACCCTCGTCAAACGGATGCTACACAGTCGCTGGAAACGTAGTACTAACAAAAGGCGTCAAGAGGATAAATGTCACTGACAATATTTCATATCGTAATGAATGTTGATATTTCACTGCATTAAGTGATTTATAGTGTAAAAAGATTTTAAATTTACTGTAGAATATACAAATAAGGTGTAGTTTTATTTTCCTTAAACAATTATTTATATTTATCTGCTTTTTAAACCATCTGCAGAGATCGTGACACTTGGCGATTTTAATGACCACAATATCGAATGGCTCGATTCACATATTCATTGCACATTTACCCGATCTTGCGGGGAGATCTGTTTTTTGTTGAGACTTTGCATTCGCATATAATCTGACACAACTGGTTACTTCACTTACATGGAATCCAGATGAGATCACGTATCTTCCTTGATGGACCTTCTCGCTGCACCTCGCATCTAGGCGGATATCAGGTTTTCGTCGAAGCCCCTCTGGACTCTTCGGATCATTGTCTAGTCATGAATATGATGCCACTCAAGCTCTTTGCGTACAGCCGCCGTGTTTAGAGTTACAGTATAGCGAATTGGGACGGAATTCGTTCGTTCTTTGCATCCTACCTTTGGGTGCGAGTTTGATCTTTCCGGATGATCTTGGCGTGCTTAGCAGAGTGGTGCAGTATTTCATGCCGGCAGACCCACTGCAACTTTACAAGGTGCAGGTTCGCCTTACATGGTTTACTATTCCCATCTCTGGGCCGGAGCTCTCCAATGTCAGCTACTTCTATTTGATCACATCCAGTGCAGAGAGATTTGAATCTTCGGCAACCAAGCACTTTCTGATTGGCTTGACTCACTGGCACTGAGACAATATTTTGCATCTCTAAAATGTTCGGACTAATTCCAGCCGCCCGATTTGAGGGATGGTAAAATTTAGCGGCTACGCGGTGACGTGGTTAAGAATTTTCACTACCCCAAATCTTCCAGTGATTGTCGTAAGAGGCGACAGGAAGAAACACGCAAGAGATGGGTAGCAGCATCTTCCTGATGACATCAATAATACAAAAATACTGCAGCCACTTTAATAGCTTCAAAACGTCTTTCAATTCAGACCCCAGCTCCAAAGAATGGAAAAGGAAGAGTACAATTTGTCACTTTGCCTTGCGTATGTGGACTCATAGTCCAAAGAAAGAAAGCCTTTGATTCCGTTGAAATTTGAGCAGTGCTACAGTCCTTTCAACGGTGCCAAGTTGAATATCGAATATACCGATATATCGAACTGCTGAAATGCTTGTACAGTACTCTAATAGCCATCGTAGTCACGATGGCTATTCGAGTACAGAACCAGAGTACGAAACCTAATCAACTGAGAGCGGTGTAAGACGGGGTGACGTTATATCCCGAAACTCTTCAATGCTGCATTGGAAGACGTTTTCGAGCTACTCAATTGGAAAGGATATGATATTAACATCAGTTATGTGTTTATAACTCACCTTCGATGTGAGTACATAACTCAGATTCGATTTGCTGACGATATAGTCCTTATGTCGGTCGCTGAAGGATCTAAGCACTATGCTCAATGACCTCAATAGTGTCTCCCAATAGATGGGTCTTAAGATTAAGATGGACAAAACGAAGATCATGTGTAACAGCCATGTCACAGCTGTGCCGATAGTTGTTGGGAGCACTTAGCACGAATTTGTTGACAAATATGACAAATACTCCTACTAGATAAGTCCAACTTCGACCAAGATATTAATATACGGATTCTACTCGGCTGGGCAGCTTTCGGGAAATCACGACACATCTCGTCAGGTATACCTCAAAACCAGAAAACGAGATTTTACAATCAGTGCGCGTTGCCAGTGATGACTTATGAATCTTAGACGTGGTCCTTCACTGTTGACCTATGAGGACGCTCAAGGTCGCTCAGCGAGCTATAAAGAAGGCTATGCTCGGGGTTTCTTCACAATTACAGCAACTAAAAAAAATACGCCAACTAGCATGCAATGCCTAAACTTAATTAAATCACACATGGTTTGGCCTAATTTAATATCACTGTCATCATCACCATTACATCTCATCACAAGTCCATAGCTAAACATACTCCTACCTGCACACTGCAAATTATTTCCTTACATTGATTTCAGTTGTACCAAACTTCTATGTTATTAGTGTTTGTTATTTTAGGTATATTTGAAACAAGGAATTTTTTTGAAAATAAGTCATTTCAATACTTTAATTTTCAAAAGATTCTTTTAACTATTAACATCTCCGTATTTACTGTGTTCCTTTGAGGTCTCCGGTAACCACATGCGACTGACTGCGTGACGTATAATGCACCTAATTATAAGTTAACTATTGAACCATTCAGAGATGCAATAGCGAATTTATTACATATAGTTTTAATTATTGACATTTTCCTGATAATTGTGATTAGAATTTTATTCAAAACTATCGGTTATGTAGGATATAAATGCCTTAAAACAAATGCACAAATGTGGATGGACATATATCATCAGAAGTAACGCTTGTGATAAAAATCAAAGATACACAAACACAAAACCTGCATAGCAGTAAATAAGCAGGCCTGTGGGGAACAGACTTACAATACAATATATAAATACAAACAAAAAGGGAGAGTATGAAAAAATACAAAAAACAGTTCATAATAATAGATTAATAAGAATAGTAGAAAACCACTTAATAATTGAATGATGAGAACTAATAGAACCAATTTTGGAACTAAGTGATTTAATGCATTTGATATTTAGTTTGTCTATTTTCACCAAAAGGCGCCAAATTAAATTTCTCACATAATTTAAAATTTTAGGTAAATTAACTTATTTTATGTCCCCATCATTTCGAGTTCTTTTACAGCGCCCGTGTTTACGGGGTTACTGAAGTGAGGTGATTTATCATCGCATGACAATCGCCAACCTTGCTATTATACATGGGGCACACTGAAAGTTTTGCAATGTTGGTTTCTCAGAACTGCTTGAATTTCGAATGATTTATTTTTTTACACAAAAGTCCTTGATAAATTTAAAAAGAAATTGGTGATATCTGTCATATGTTTTTTATCACACTTTGAATTTCGTCATCCGCAGTGAAACTGGAATTAACGCGAAAAGATTTTAGAGCAATGTTTTTTATTACTTTAATAGTGCTCTTTCTCCGCAAGATTGTGTCATTCGCCTTCAAAATGCTTTTGGGAGAGAAGCACCTCACCTGAGCACCGTGAGGCGATGGTATTCCGAATTTGAGTGGGGGCGGATTTCTCTACATGATGAAATTCGTGAACGACGGCCCGCAACTGCGACCACTGAGGAAAATGTGGCTACTGTGAAGGAGTCAACTGAAGAAAATAGACCTATAAGATGATTCGGGCACATTTGGGGATTGATATGAGTCAAATTCAAAAAATTCTACATGAAGAATTAGAAGTTAGAAAACTTTGTTATCGTGGGATTCCCCATTACTGACTTCAGAACAAAAACAGGTCCGTTTGTATTGGTGCAAAAGGATGTTACTTAGGTACGACCATGGACATTCGACAAATTCGATTCAAACAATTCGACTGTTTACGACAGCATCATACATCAGGAGACGAAACTTGGATTTATTGTTTTGAACCAGAGGAACAATATTCTTGTGAATGGGTGTTTGAAAGGGAGAACAGACCGACAAAATTGAAGCAGGCAAGGAACGTCGGCAAAAAATGATTGCATTCATTTTTTCTCGCGCACAGTTCCTGTTGACACAATTTCACTTGAACATCAAAGAAGTGTTAATCCCGTGTGATACACCACTATTTGTTTACCCGTTATTCTTGAAAAAGTACGAGAAAGAGGACCGAGAAGCCACATCGTCTTGCACCACGACAATACTTCTTCGCACAACGCAAAAAAAATATTTAAGCCTTTGAAACAGCAGAGCTCATGACCCATCCAGCACTCAGTCCGAACCTTACACCCTGTGATTTCTTTGTATTTACTAAAATTAAGATTTGATGAGTGGCTTCATATTTACAAGCTCCGAAGAGGCAGTGACGGCGTTCAATCAGCACGTTGTAAACATGCTACCAGACCAATGGTCATATTGTTTTGAAAAATGGTTCAAACGTATAAAAATATGTAAAATGAAAAGGAGAATACTTCGGAAAACAATGAACATGTTTATTCACATATAACTTTTTTAATTAATAAATTACAGAAAACTTTCAGTGCGGCCTAGGTATTAACTTACTACACCAATACGTATTAATAAATATCGATATTTCTTGATTTGATATTTCGAAACACTGTCAATAAAATTTAAATATGTATATATTTTTTGCAATTCTTCGTAGAATATTAGGTAAAACTTTCTTTGAAAACTTGCAGCTAATGATACACTCGCAAGCAATGAAAACGGGTAGGTTTTTAAAATATTTTTACTATTTAAAATAAAATTAAAGAAACTAATGTGATCATATTTAAAAAATGACCTTAACTAATGATGAAATGACTTACTCATTATATATTATTACATTATATATTTTCAATGGAAGAGAGCATTACATTTTATATTTTCAATGGAAGAGAGCGAACTCGGGTTACTCGAGTACTATAATATAATTTACCATTTGACCTATACACTTGATTTTGTTATTGACTAAAGCCCTTTTAACTAAATTTAAAACAATAAAGGGTGAATTAATAAATATATGTATTTTATTTTACACTTTAATAATCTTTTTTGTTTTATTAATTTCAAACATTAAATATGCATTACTTAACTTTAATGAATTGATTATTAAACATTTTTTATTTAAATAAAACTAAATTTAATTAATCACGGCGACCATTTATCACGGATTAAAATTATGATTATTATTATTTAAATTATTAATTTTTGTTCAGTTGTTTGGGAAGTCTAACAACTAAGTCCCCCCCCCCCATGATCATGAGTGTTGTAAAGTGCTCGAAACGTCGGGAAAATAAAATAAGTTAACTACTTAAAACTAGTTTTATTAAAATATGTATAGTTCGCGTAAATATAAGAATTCATTATTTTTAATTTGATTAAGCTAGCATTAATTTTTATTTTACATTTATTACGGTTCAGATACTTTACATTTATATAACAAACCTGTAATTATTGCTTGCAAGTGTATTAGACAACTAGCTTTATGAAGGCGAGTAATCTCGTTGAAACTAAGTTAAGTTCTTTGTGACGTTGCAACTGAATGTTCTTTTATTTAAAAAATAACTTTACTTTTTAAAGTCATTCTTTGTTGCTTGAAAATGAATATACTTTTCTCAAAAGCTACAAATAATCCAAAATTTTGAAGATTTAAAACAAAAAGACTTTTCATTGAGTCCAAACCTGCAAGGTGTCAGCACCAGCCTATATATAGCAGCATGCACGATCGGAAACGTAAATTATAAGAAACTATTTTATTTCTTTTATAAGTTTTAATTTGTTTGTTTTATATTTGAACTTTATGGTTTTTGTCTTAACGAAGATTGTTATTTAAAAGGTTTCCGTCAAACTAGTAGTTTATAAAACCACACAAACACTGTTGGCCTATGTAGATCATCGATTGTAGCGTTAGAATAAAAAAAATGATGAAAGTGCGTAGAAGTCTTTTTTTTAAATTAGATTTGGTAACAAACGATCACACAGTCCACCTGATGGTAAGTGGTTGCTGTGGCCCATAGACATCTACATCTATCCTCGATTACGAATCAAAATCCAGATGCGATGTCACCTGTGAGGACTAAGATGGAATGCCTCTTCTCCAGTAAAAAGTCTCCGGTTCTCTATACAGCACAGAAACACAGCAGCATTAAGCTACTATTTTACGCTGGTATTCTGTGAGAGTGTGGTCCTCCACCGGTCGAGCCGACTCAATCGTACTACAACTATACTACTAATGTAACGGGCATTTCAAATCAAAATAAGTTTTGATGTCTGAGAATTCTAATTTCAAATTAATTTTGTTTTAAAAACAAGATTTTTTTTAAATTAGTTATTTGTTTATTGATTAGCGTTATGTTTTCATCGCATTTTAATTGGTCATCATACGTTAAAATTTGGAGTTATTATGGAATATGAGTACCGTCGCGGCAGAAACGCGGCACAAGCGGCACGCAACATCTACGACATTTACGGAACGAAAACTTTGATAGTCAATGACGAATTACGACAATTGTGAAAGCTGATGATACTCAATCTACGGCTGAATTAGCAGCAGTTTTCGACGTTAACATCAAAACAATATTGGTTCATTTGCATCTAATTGGAGACGTAAAAAACCTTGACAAATGGGTGTCTCACCAACTCAATGATCGCCAGCGCAAGGTACGCGTCGAGACGGGCCTTGGACTGTTTTACAGGCACACAATCTAAGGAATTTTGAACCGCATTGTTACCTGTTTGACAATCGCACATCCAATCAATACCTAAGCATTTAGCACCTAAACAATGTCCTAAACGAAAACTTACCCCAATAAAAGTGATGGCCACTGTTTGGTAGTCCAGCGAAGGTGTGATTCATCAGAGTTACTTACAAAACGGGATAAGCATTACTGCAGATATGTACTGTTAAGAATGGAGAAAATTGCACGAATCCAACCAGCTTTGGTGAATTGATCGTCCCCGCTGTTCCTGCACGACAACGCGCAAACTTATACTGTACGACAGACCGTCTCCAAGTTACAAGAGCTGGGGATGGAAGATCTCCGTCATCCAACGTATTGTTACGCGCTCCAGTCGACGATATACTAGCGCCATCTAGTGTCAGGAACGAGAGCGAGTAGAGCGTGTAAAGAATGACATCACAGATCTTTCGACCGACAGCGCCACCCGAAGAACTAAGTTTCTAGAAAATCTATACTCGAACTCTCGGTACCTTGCGCGTGTTTACTTGAACATTCCGGATATTTTGCTGATTTGAATAAATAGGTGGCGCAAGATGCGATCGAGACAGAGTTGAACTCAGCGACACAAGCGAAGCTTCGGAGCGGAATTAAGTGAATTAGTGTGTTTAATTATTAGTGTTTTAACTTTAATTTGTGTAAAGTAAATTAAAGTGTTAATTTAGGTAATTTTATCGGCAATTTTTATTGTCACGAACCCTAAGCTCGTAACAGAATTCACCAGACCTTGCGCCTACAGACTTCTACTTTTTCCAGAATTTGGATAACTTTTCTGCGGAAAAAAAATCAATACCCGTGAGGCAGTACAAAATGCCATTAATAGTAAGAATTTTTTGCCTCCCGTCCAGCCGATTTCTTCAAGGAATCAATAAACTGCCACTGCCGTGACAAAGATCCATCGATTGTATGGGTGATTACTTTGATTAATAGAAATAAAAAATATAGAAAAATATTACATTACTTACTACATAAATAACGTCAATTTTATAGGTAAAGACGTATTTATATTTATTAATTTATTTTATATGTAAGTCTATATTTAAGTGTGTATGTGTATATCATTATATATTCGTTTATATGTTTAAGTAATACATAATATGCTATTTAAGTTAATTTCTATGCCGTTATTTTGTTGATCTTTAATAATTTCTTTTACAAATCTTATTGCACCTCCAATGTAGTGTTCTATGCCTAGCGTTAAGTCCGCCTTGGTACTTTTGTCAAATGAAACTAAAAGAAATAAATAACATAAACAAATTTTCTTAACGATCTCTTGTAAAAATTGGTTCATGACATGAAAACATCCCCATGCAATGATCACCCAGTAAGTAAACGAAAAGTAAGTCACCGTAACGGACTTTCTCCGGAGATAGACTTAAAGTGGGGTAATTTGCCACAGTTGCTACACTTAGCAGGCGTTAAATAGGAAGACAGGTTGTAAATAGGAAAGTGCTGCTGCTACTGCCCTTTGCTTCCGGCTGTTACCTTTTACGACACCCACAGGGTAATACATGTTAATAGATAATACTACACCGTCACATCGCGGTACCTACAATACAATACTATACTCTTTATTGTACAAAAATGAGGTAATGAGGGAAAAACAAAAGGCGGTCTTATTGCGTATTGTTTTGTTATTTTTAAATATCACCATATTAAACATCGAAGTAATATGTACTTATGTACTAGAACAGCTATTTCAAACAAAAAATGTGCTCTGTGTTCGCGCGGTTGGTTTTTTTTATCTGTAGAATAAACATAGGTAGAATGACCCATAGGTAATAGTAGATTTTATTGTTAAATAGGTAAATAAATCGAGAACAATATTTAAATTTTGTCATTTATTTTTTATATTATATTTGCTTATTTAATATAATATTGCATAATATTATATCACAATTACATTTTAATGAAATTTTTATCGGAATATTTTAAAAGGTATCTACTTCAAATATAAAAAACATACTAAATGTATGTTTAACAAAACTTATTAACATAACATTTAAATTACAATTATATTTATTTAAATAAGAATAGTTGTTCATAAATGCTGGGCACGCGAGAGTTAAAAATGGACGAATTTATATCACTTTGACTTTGATGTGGAAACCTAAAAATAAAATAAAAGAATAATAAGCAGATTTAAACATGAATAATTTTGCCTAATTTTAATAACTTGTTTGTTTGTTTCTACAATAAAAATGTATATAGTAATATAATATTCATCCTATACTTAAGTACCCACAGAAATGTCCCGTGTGAACATATTAATTTTATAATCTATATCCCATGACACGAGATGGCGTCTTAGGAATAATATGTTTTTTTATTAATCTATGATACTTTTGTATTGATTAAGTATCTTATTAACCGACGAAAAGTAATTCCTTGGTTTTTACTGACATTTTTTGAATTATTTGTGCCATACACACACGATGGCATATTTTTATGAAGAGATTTTTTTTAAATCAACACAACACGTGACAACTCTACAAGCGCCTAGCGAGGGACGGATTAAAGTGCGGTGTATGCACCACAGTTGAGTGGAACAGAGTAGCTGAATGCTGTGTCGCCTCTAGTACGTAGTACATAGTAACTCAATGATATTAATTTTTTTTTTGTTATAGGCAGCACAGAGAGACAAGAACAGTGTGAGGACTATATAAATCCTAAAAATCATTGACACCAAAATAACTTGATGACAATATATATACATATATATATATATATATATATATATATATATATATATATATATATATATATATATATATATATATATATATATATATATATAGATTAAAATTATTAATTTTTGTTCCTTTTAAAAAAATCTGTGAATTTATAGTACCTTGAAGTCTTGCAGTTGTATGTTTGGGTTGGGATTTAATTTTATTAATTATATGATCCCAAGCAGATGGTAGCACCCAGTCATCTTTTCTATTGAAATTAGAATGTTTTTTGATTTCAATAGCCTCACGAATCCCTTTGAAGAAATCGGTGTTCTTTAGCGAGGATTTGTAGTCTATTAAACCTGATGTAATGACGGGGGTGACACGCGATAAAATCCGTAAAAACTAGTATTATTTAAGCATTAAACAATCCACATAAGGACTAGAAGACGAAAACCTTACTTTCCTTTTTTTATATTTCATCTCTGTTTGATGACTGACTGAGTGACAGAGTGCTTAAAGTCAATCAAATAAAGATACAAGTTATCTCATTTTGCCACCCATCTGCGGCAAACATCTGACAAGAACAGTTCAAAACAATTAATATATTTGTTATTATATTATACATAGATGTTTGTACCAATACATAACAAAGTTGGCATTGTACTATTTATTTTAATTATTGATTTACTAACAATATCTAACCGGTTTCATCTCTCGCGATCCAAAAGAGACAATTTCTTTTAGTATGTAGAATGAGCCCACCACAAATTTTAGCGACATTTAATGAAATGCATGTTGATTTATTCCTTATAGCCTATAGATAACAATAGTAATATAAATTTTATTGCATTTAACGGAAATATTGAGAAATTAAAAATTAAAATATGAATATGACAACAACCTAAAAGCAAACTAAAAACGATTGTCTACTAATTTTGACCATTGTTATAAGTTAAAATAGTGCACCGTAAAATGATTAGTTTATAAGAAAGAAGTAAGTAAATTCATCATTTATAGGTATTTCAAGATTGATGGAAAATCCTTTAAGTAGTTCCGGCAAAACATAGTGCATGTACAAACATAAATGGTGTGGAGATTATTTTTTACGTTTTGGTTGATTAGTGAATATAAATATCAAACACCATAACAGTAATAAAACCAAGATATCAAAGGGATAATATATCTATTTATAATATTACATATACATACTAAAGATAAAAAACACAAAGTAAAATACCACTGCATTTTTTGTATTATTTCCAAAGTAGTCTCTTAAAACAGACGGGCACCGTGTCAAGACTTTGTTTTAATATGTTTTGATGGATTAGTAAGTATACACCAGTATACACCGAAATTAATATTCAACCCATACTTACTGGGTATTAACATGCCCATTTATCATTTTAATCTCTACTAAATAAATAGCAAGTTAATGTTTTAAACTGGTTGTTTGTATAAATAAAACAATGTCTTCTACTATCACTATTTTTAGTAATAATAATTTATTGACACACATATAAGGAAAAGTTCCACAATTCACAGTTTTACAATTTTATTACATTTGGTACAAAATAAGAAATGTGCAAACAGTGATCTTTGACTCCTGTGCTAGGAAAGCCTGTGTTACAGGAGTCAATGCTCTTCATGTCTCTTGTCTATATTGTACATAATATATTACACACATATAAGGAAGAGAACGCCACATACAGTCTAATTTCGAACACACAGTGGCTTATGGTGGCAGCTCGATTATGGTTTGGGGAGGGATATGTTTGGGAGCTCGCACGGAATTTGTGATAGTCACAGGAGGGACCATGACAGCAGATCGATACATCAGAGACATTTTAGAAGAACATGTTGTACCATTTGCCCCATTTATTGGTGACGACTTTATTCTAATGCAAGATAATGCTCGTGCTCATAGTGCACAATCGGTACAGGCATATCTGAGTCACGAAGGTATATCGGTGATGCAGTGGCCAGCAAATATAGCGATATGAATCCGATAGAGCATGTCTGGGACTTGCTAAAAAGAAGGGTTAAATCCAGAATGCCACCCCCCAACAATCTGAATGAACTTGGAAACGTATTACTTGAGGAGTGGGAGCGGTTGCCTCAAGAAATCATCGATAACATAATCTGTAGCATTCCCAGATGAATGGAAACCGTAATTAGAGCAAGAGGGGGAAACATTCGTTATTAATTTTGCTTTAATTTTATTGTTAAATCATTTAATGCTTACTTTTTTTATTTTTTGTGATGGTTCATAATCATCTAAAATTTCACTTATTTCAAATTTCTTTATGTTTCAATAAAAAATAACGAAGACTTTTCAAAGTCGTTGTTAAAAGATGTTAATCAATTTGTTATTTTGTGTCTAATTACATTTTCGTCAAATATGTGCGTTATTATCTCATAGTCTCACTTTTTTTTCTGTTCCGCTAATTGTGCCGGTGTGTATATATAGACACGTCATGAACGAACATCGTGCTTGCGCCCTCCTTTCTGCCAAGGAGGGTCGCGTTCGTATACGGCTTAGAGATCTCTAGTCAGATCGTTAAGCCATTTCCTAAAAGGCGGTGTTTAGTGGGTAAAAGTCTCCACATAACCACGCAGCCGGCTGCGTGGTATGCTATGAGCATTCACCGCCTCCCTCCCCCGCTTTCCGGAGGGTTGCCCATATTTGCTTCGGGCGCAAAAAAAAAAAAACGAACATCGTGGCACTTAAAAACGGCGAAAATACTGGAACTACTTATACACGTGAAGAAAGAGAAAGAAAATATGATACCGTAGGTACGGCGGGATGCCTGTTGCTTGACTAGCTGCATGCGCCGGCCGCCATTAGACAAAGTCGTCGAATAAAACGAAATGAAAATAGGTAGTCTTGTGAACTTACGCATGAAATGACACGTTTTTGTCTTTAACTTTTGGGGTATAATTTGTACATCGTCTGAAAACACACGACGGCATGTTTTCTTTATGTTTTGCACAGGTTTACACACACTAATCACGATATAATAAATTAAAAACAAACGTAGCGTCGCGCGACAGGTTGGTGCGTGACTAAGCGCGATGTGGCCAATTGGCTTCTTTTCATCTTGCCATTTTAGAGTACGGACAACGAATCTATAAGTTTATACATCATTGGTTAAACCATGGTTTGAGTTATAACAGTAATAAAAGCGAGTTCATAGTGTTTAGGGCCGTCGGCTGTAGAAGCCCATAAAAAGTGCCTACTATTAAATTGAATGGCACTTATTTAAAACGGGTAAGTAAATTTAAGTACCTAGTGCATTTTGTTACCGATGACCTAAACGACAATGTAGACATTGAAAGGGAACATAGGGCGCTGGCAGTCCGATGTAATTTGTTGGCACGTAAGTTTAACTGTATTTAAAGCCTACTGTCAAATTTTCTACACTTGCAGTCAGTGGTCGAATTATTCACAGCGGGCTGTCAACGCCCTACGCTTCTAGTACCAACAAACTAAAATTAGTAGTAGTAATTAATCCCTGACTATAAAAAAAATAAGAGTTACAGTCTATTTACTTCCCTCTGCGTGGAAAAGGTTATGTTGAATATTGATTTCTCAGACATATTATTCACTAGAAATACATTTACATACTTTAAAGCAATCGTAAATGGGCTTTTGTTAAGCCACAGATTAAATAATCTTACTACGTAACAGATACATCTCTCCCATAACTAATGCCAATAAGTAATCCCTTTAATAGCCTACAAAATTTTAAAAATAGCACCAGACGTTAGCCACAAGCAGAAATATACCTTCTGCAAGCGTATCCGGAGTTGAGAATGCCTTGCCCACCGCACGATCTTCGTATTGCTGCGTCATCGAGCGAACGCGCTAGGATTGTACAAAAATGTTACAATAAATAAAAGTCTGGAAATAATGAAATAATTATTTTATTTGTTTGGCAATCAAATATGTCCGAGTTTTATAGAATAATAAATATTTTTATTTCCCTCTCAGAATCATTTATTAAATGTTAAAATACCCATATTTAGAGCGTGCGGCACCCTCTGATACTTGTACTCTCTGGAGTATGCTAGCCGATAGGTTTTTAAGGCGAAACCTTGAGCGAATGCCGAAGCTCTGATTAAGATAAGTCAATGATTATAATAGTTTAAACAAAACATTCAGGTTCTCTCTCACGATTTGTTTCACCGCCGAGCACGTGGTTAATCAACACTCTAAATTGTTATTAACTATTTCGTAGGAGTTAGCGGGGAAACTAAGTTGCTAGAGCACTGTGTATTTTCTTGCGAGTATTGGCTCTTTAGCTACTTCGATTCTTTACAATATAGTCGTAAACAAAAACAAAATCAAAATAAGAACGATATGCGTATTGTGTCACCCTTTTCCTATAGAAACAAGATCTTGAGATTTAAAACATTTACCAACGATTGCGAAAAGACGAAAGCAAACGGAAAAAGCAAATAATTGCTCCCGCAGTTAATTATTAAAGGCTATCAACAAATAATCATTGAACTGAGGGATATCTAGGGAACTCGGTTGGGTATAGCAATGACTGCACTTGATAGTTTTGCAATTATTGGCAAATGCGAGACATAATGACGAAAATTGTAATGTAGTAACACGATATATGGTCAGGTACCCGTGAAATATTTTTGGGATTTCCTACTTAGTTTCCTTTCCTCAAAATGTATTTTTTTTCCACCGTAATGTAAGCATACTTGAATTTCAGACAGAATGCGTTAAATATATGAGTAAGCATCAAACGATTTTCACAATACAAGTTTTACTGGTACTTCGAATCGTATGGAGAACAGTTGCTCGCTAGGGAAATCTACACAAGGGATAAATTTGAAATATTCACTTTAGCTCAGGCTAAGAAAACATTAACAACATACATTATTAATCACAACACACATTACAAAACTTATGCACCGGATTGAGTCAGATATTAAAATAAAAGCTTAACTTATTTTTTAAATCATAATCTTTATAAAAGCATAAAATATATTCTTTTTTATAAAAGCGATGAGGTATGTACATATTTTACATATATAGTATTGACAAATCGTCACAATGCCTGCCAATTGCTTATTGGAATCCATTATAGTAAAAATATTAATTAATTTGCAACCAAACAAACAAATTGTAGGTGATGTAGGTGTCTACATCACCTAAGGATGCCTCGTGTAGAGGCGAAACACGTGTCGTATTATCGTCGATAGTGTCTTTCCTGGAATAGTGGTGTTGGATGTAGTGGTGCCGGGAGTAGTGTTGTTGGGAGTAGTGGTGCTGGGACTAGTGGTGACAGAATTAGTGCACGCAATTGAGGGAGGATGGGAGGTGCTCTTCAATCCATGTAAGACACATCATTGTATTTAGTTAGCGGCAGGTTGCAAATTAATTAATATTTTTAGATCAAGAGCGCGTGCGAGTACGCACGCATGTCAATATGGCCGTGACGACACCTGCGCCGTTGCACGTGCAGCAGAGCCTCTGTAAGTAAAGTTACAGCCTATATACGTCACACTCCTGGGCACAGGCCTCCTCTCACTTCTGAGAGGGTTTTAGGGCAAGGAATAGTCCGCCGCACTGCCCCAATGCGTGTGGGCGAACTTCACATGTCTTCGAAATATTTATATTTTTTATATTTTATCAATTGTTAAAGACTTGGGCATAATTACAATTATATTTTTGTAATTACTTAATTAATACGTTTTGACAGAAGACGATGTCAAAACGATCTGGCCGCTCCTATGAGCTCTGCCTGATACCTCATGCAACCAAAAGCGCTAACTCTACACTTACTGGATATTGTCTAATGTTTATGCAGCCCCCTTTAGGTACAAACGCTAACAACATTATGGTCTCGTGGTTGCATAAATTCTCACTCTCTAAGAGCACAATTATCGGCTTCAGTGTTTTCAGCTGTTGCCCGATGATTCCGCCATCTGTTAACTAAATTACATTTATATTTTCTTAAAACACTAAAGATAATAACAATAGGTAAAGTAAACACACATTAATAAAGTAGCTAAGCTAACACCTCTAACCCTTATTAGTATGTTCACTGGCTCCGAATTTAAGGTTTTGATTCAACACATAAGCTAGTTGTTTCAGGTTGTCCAAGGCTAAGCCTTTCAGGTTAACTGCTTCAGTATCTGTCAGGTTCAGGTGATCAAGTCTTGGTAAGCTTGCTACTGGGGTCACTCCATAGCCTAATTCCTTAGCAAAGTATAGGCGGTACAACAATTTATAATTGACTATGAAGGTCTCACAATCCATACAAATTTTTATAATGTATGTGCTCAAAAGTGATTCTTTAGTTTTATCATCTTGGCATTTGTTTTTTAATGTTATTTTATGGTATATAATCCAATTTACAGGGCCAATAGACCTGATTTGACATTTTATGATACTGGTTGTAGCACGAATGGGTCGGCTCGAACGGGGAAGGACCACGCTCTCACAGAATACCAGCGTTAAATAGCAGATTAATACTGCTATGTTTCGTGTGGTGAGTGTAGAGATCCGGAGATCTTTTTTACGAGACATTCCATCTTAGTCCTCAGGGGTGACAACGCATCTGCGTTTTTATTTCTTATTGAGGGTAAATGTACACACACTTACCATCAGGGACTGTGTGCTCATTTGTCACCTTTATTCTATAAAAAAAATCCTCAAAATCAACTATCCGAGGTTTGCATAGTGTGAGATTGTTTTTGAATTTCATCAGCTGTTCATTACATGTGTTTTTAGGATAGAATACCACAGCTATCTAAAAATGCTACAAAAAAGGGTTAAATTTTTTTTCATTTGTGGTCTTGAAACCGAAAAGAATGGACAAGATAAAAAAATATGAAAATTTCGAAAATGTCCTATAACTCGAAAACCGTGGGACTCTTACAGGGTACTTTTTATTTTCTGTACATTTACAAACTCATTTACTTTTTCATTTACGACCCGTAGGTAAAGATATATCCACTCTACGTCACAGTCTGTATAATTTTTGGTGCATCTGTCCGTAAGCGTATGATTTCTACTACTTAAACTTTTAACATGTATTGGAGAAAAACATGTCATTTTGGTTCATAAATATAGCAGTACCCGGTTGACCGAGCTTTGCTCGGTATTTTTCGCTTGGTTTTTTTTTTTAATTCGTGTGTTTTGGAAATTATATTTAGATACAAATTACATACTGATGAAAAACGGATAATATTTTTTGATCTTAGCGACATAATAGAAAAATCTGAACTGATTATTTGAATAAAAAAATCATGAATGCAATTAGTTTATTTTAAATTTTCGAGTTTTTAAAAAATACTAAAAAAAGGGCTCGAAAAAATAGATTTTCTCAAAAAATAAAGGAACTTGAATAAAAATTAAAAAAAGTCGGTCGGTCGGTCTGGGCTCGAACCATGGTATTACGATTTTGTTACTGCCCAATATACCAATTAAGCTATTTGTAATCGTTAACAAACTGTCAAAATTTAACTTCTTATTCTAACGATATTGTAGCAGTTTTTCATTGCTTAAAAACACGGACAAAAAGACATTTTCTAAAAATAAATCCTAGCTAGATCGATTTATTGCCCCCGAAACTCCCTGCACACAAAATTTTATGAAAATCGTTGGAGCCGTTTCCGAGATTCCGATTATATATAAATATATATACAAGAATTGCTCGTTTAAAGGTATAGGATTATTCTATATTTATACAAATATTACATACTTAAATAAAACCAGTTTTTGCCTATTTTATTGCCTACATTATCTTTTTTTATTTTCGACGTTTGACAATAAAAAGCGCATAGATGATGTGATGAATCAACGCTCGGGGTAGTCTGCAGTATGTGAACACGTACGGGATCGCCCTCATCTGTTCATCAGATTTCATAGACCACAAATTTTCGCTAAAGAACACCAATTGCTTCTAAAGGTGATTTGAGAGGCTATTGAATTCAAAAGATCCTAATCTCAACAGAGGAGATGGCTGGGTCTCAACCAATGCATACAACTGCAAGACTTTATGTTACTATAAGGTAGCCGTGGTTGATAATAACATTGGGATGTCGGACACCTCAGTCCACAGTCACATCCGCAGTGACCTATAAAGTTATAATCTCCCGGTTGCTATAAACTACTCAAAACGTCGGGAATATATTATAGACTTTGCCTTTGAATTGGAGAATTTATATAAAGGACATTTAAAAATGTAAGAACACTTTTTATAATAAACAAGTTCCCAACTGTTCCTAAGTCTACTCTGGCATTCTCATAGTTAACGAGATTGTTGAAACGAAGAGTATTCCGCTTGCCAACTCTATCAACCCTATCAACTATGCTTTCCCAAAAAGTTTTTAAGAAATTTATCAGACCTCAAGTTTTCAACTCCGTCCAAAAATTTTGCAATATAAAAAAAAATATTTGATGAAAGCTAAAAGAGTCATAACAAAATGGTTAGCTCTGAGCTACAATACTACAGAAAACCTCATTAAAACGAAATCTTTACCTTGAATCTTCCTATGTAAAGTAATATATGAATCCAGCATATAAAATCCATATGAAGGCTTACAGTCTACAGATATTTCAAATTTATGTATGTAGGAGGGCAGTTACTTAATAATGTGCAATGTAAGGTTATTACGTGAGAGGTTTTGGAGTAGAATAGAATAATTTTTATTCAATATAGTACTACGAACACTGGCTCGAAGAAAACCTCTGCCCTGGGAAGAACCAGTAAGAAACCCAGCGGAACATTTCTTTTAAATAGAATTAATTTACAATATATCACTTCATACAATCATGAAATACCCAGACTACATTGATATGAACAGAATTAATCGTTTATATATTGCACTGGGACTAAATTTATAGCTGAGAATAGTAATTAATTCGTTTCCACTAATTAATTATCCAAAGAGTCGAGGATGAGCTAGTATCTGTATACAAGTGCACCGTGCCACGACAGAGCCAAGACTGCCCGCTCCATTTTTTTTTTTGCGTCCGAAGCAATTAAAGGGCTACCCTATACGTAGGGAGGCGGAAAATGCATTACGCATACCACGATAGCCGGTCTATCGTGGTTATGAGGGGCTCACTGTCCTACCAGGGACCCTAAGTGATACTCTCTAAAAACCGCCTTTGGGGACAGGCAGCCGGCTGATTAAGCTGTATTGTGCCTTATCATGAGCGACCCTCTTTTGGGAAAAGAGGGCGCAGGCGGCTAAGAGCCGCTGAGGGAGTGCCTACGAAGGCAAATTAATGTTAGTTAATACAATAATTTAATTTAATTAGAGTTGGTCTGAGCCACCAGGAGACAGTTCAGGTCGTTTGACAGTTTATTAGGCGGGTCCGAGAGAGAGTTTCTCGGCCTGCGGACACGATAGCTAGGGGGTGGGGCTGCATAAGAAGCTGCCTCACGAATTAATTGGTTTGGGTGCGACTCTGAGGCTTTGAAGAAGTTCTCAGAGAGTTTTTTAAGAAATTGTTGAATTGTTGGGAGCTCTAAGTCCCGATGAAGGTCGGCATTACGGACGTACCAAGGTGCGTTCGCAGCTCGACGACAGAAGAGGTTCTGAACTATTTGGAGTTCATTTATAATATTAGGGTTTGCGTGGGCAAAGTCGGGGCCTGCGTAGGACATGACTGGTCGTATACAGACCTTGTAAAGGGTACGCTTGTTTCGAAGGGACATTTTACTGTGTCGGCCCAACATACTGTTGAGCCTACTCAGATAAAACCGTGCGTGACGGGTTACTCTTTTGACGTGGGGCCTGAAAGTGAGCCCTGTGTCTAGAGTGACACCTAAATATTTGGCGGACGTATGCCAGGGGACAGGGGTCCCTAGCATACGTATTGGTGGAGTGTTTTTGAGATGACGTCGTTTATAATCGAAGTGAACGGCGGAGCTCTTCTCCGGGTTCACATCGATGCGCCATTTTTTGAACCAAGCTCCTAGGTCATCAACTGACTTTTGGATCTTGTTCCGTATGAAGGGTAGTGAGACACCTTTGCAGTAGATGGCAGTGTCGTCTGCGAAGAGGTAGAGTTGAACACCTTTCGACGGGATGGGAATGTCGTTGGTGAACAGGATGTACAGCAGAGGAGCAAATACTGAGCCCTGAGGGACACCAGCCTTGATAGTTCTCTGTGAAGATAGCGTGCCTTCGTGTCTAAAACGAAAGGTACGATGTTTTAAGTAGGAGGCCACGAGACGAACTAGACGATCGGGGAGACCTATTTTGTAGAGCTTGTAGATGAGGCCTGTGTGCCAGACTCTATCGAAAGCTTTAGCTCTATCGAAAAAGACCGCGATGGTCTTATGACGTCGAGGATAGAAACCGCTGAGGATATATTCCACAATGCGGTGAACTTGTTGGGGACATGAGTGTTTGGCTCGGAAACCGAATTGATGGGGAATGATAAGAGGGTCGCCGTCTGTGGGAAACAGATAGCGCCTCATACGCGTTTGGATGACTCCAAACCCGTTCGCCCATTGCCTTGAGGAGGCTAATGGGGCGATGACTGGAGGGGAGGTTGAGAGGCTTGCCTGGCTTGGGAATTCCAATCACAGTTGCCTCTTTCCACGTAGTGGGAAAATTACTAAGGTTGAAGCAGGCGTTGAAGATAATAGATAAAAAGGTTAACACCTGCTTAGGAAAGTGTTTTAGGGCTTGGTTGGAGATGCCATCCGCGCCCGGAGCCTTTTTAGGCTTAAGTCCTTTGATGAGGGATGAAATCTCATCATTGGACACAGAGATAGGTTCGGAGGCCGTAGGGGGTGAGTTCCGGCGGCGGACCTCATCCTCCACTGCCTGGACGTGTAAGGGGTCGACGGGTTGAGAGCTAGGAGAGCATTGAGCGGCAATGCTATCTGCAAAGCACTCAGCCTTTTCCTCGTCCTCGAAGGCAACCGTGCCGTCGGGGCGGGAGAGGGGGGGAGTGTGGGTGATAGCGTCTATGCGGAGGGCTGTGGCCATCTGATAGTACGCTGTATGAGATGGAGAGATATTCTCCATGAGTTTACTCTTTTCGAGGTCTTGGAATTCAGAGAGGCGGAAACGGAGTTCTCGTTGAAGACGATTGGCCGCGCGTCTATATTCGGGGGTGGGATATTTTGCTGCTCTCCGGAAAGCAGCTTTTTTGGATTTTAATAGGTTGATAATATGTAGGGTAAGCCCACTATTGTTAGCAACCGGGACGACCCTTTCGTTCTCCTTAAGGGAGGATTTAATAAGGGTTGAGAGTGAATCGACCGCGGTGTCGATTTTATCGGGACTGTCTAAGTCCGACGGTAGGGAGGTGGTAGAGTCCTGTGAGTCCAGAGCTTTAGCTAGGGACTCCTTGAATCCCTTCCAGTTAGTGAAGGTTTTCGTGTGTGTTGGGGGAGGTGGCTGATGGCCAAGAATGAGTGAGACCGGTCGGTGATCGGATCCTAGATCGTCTAGTGTCTCGATAGCTCTGAGGTTAAGAGAAACTCCTTGGAGTAACGCAAAATCTAGTACATCGGGGGCGTGATCGGTGTTATTGGGAAAGTGTACGTTATTATTATTATTATTATGTTAAAGTAACACCAAGGGGACTATGGACGGTAATATCAAGAGACTGCGTGATATCGAGCAGTATCTTGCCACTATGGGACGTGGTACGGCATGTCCATACAGTATGCTTGGAGTTAAAATCTCCAAACATAATGACTGAATTGCCTAAAGATAAAATGGCCTCAAAATCTTTTTTGATGGGATGGGTTCCTGAAGGGATGTAACAGGAGGCTATGAGGATGGACTGATGTCCAGTTATAGCTAGCCTGCATACCGTGGCTTCCATGTTGGTAAGCTGCGGAGTGGAAATGGGCGAGCAATGGAGTGTCTTCTTATAATAGATGGCCGTTCCGCCGCCTCGGCGGTCGGGTCTGTCGTTACGAAAAAAGAGAAGTTTTTAATAGAAAGGTCTCTAGTGTCCTTAGTTTTGAGTTACCCGCTCCACCGCTGCACGGTCGATTTATACCCGTTGCAAAACAAGCCAAGCCGAGCAGGGGGGGGGGGAACAGAGTGATGCACTGGGTGGCGTGATTAGTGCATGTGTTTTTTACAATCATTCGTGACTAGCTACAGAGGCGCTGCGGCGCAGGTGCAATAGCGCAGGCACCGTCACATATATTTTATTATATTTAGTATTTATTAGTAACAATATTTTGTTTTTTAACTATTTTTATTATTTTTTCACTACTATGCTACGCTGCAGCTGTATTAGTAGAATAGTTGTAGCACAAATAGGTCGGCAGTCCACCGGCGGCATCGTTCTCGGACGGTCGCCTCCTGGTGGTCCGCGCTCCCGTACAGTACGGTAGTGCTGTCTCGCTCTCACGCGCCTTCGCTGTCCTGCTCACGCGGAACAGCGTCGAGGCTGCCGGTGAGTCACTTCTCGCTACAGCTCTTACCCCCCTGTCTTCGGGCAGGGAGGTCTGACTGACCTCCGCTTTCATTTTCATTTGATTTTCATTTTTCACTTTCATTTTAATTTTCATTTTCATTTCATCATTTTCATTATAATTTTCATTTATCATTTTCAATTTTTTTTCTCTTTCTTTTTCACTGTCTCTTTTATTTTCTTGTGTTTTCTTGCATTTTACTTTTACTATTACGTGCATAGTGTGTTGTAGTACGTCCCGCGTTCTAGTCCCTGTTCTACCGAGAGCAGGGACCCGTCCTCATCTTTACTTTCTCATCTTTAGCTTCTTATCTTTAGCTCACCCAACCTAAAATAGCCAACTCCAGTTTCACTGAGTCCCTAGCCGCCCTCATTACCCAATACGGGTTACACGGCAATGAGACGGTCCTCGCCGCCATCGCCACCATCGCCGCCCAGGCTCCCCTCCCTGCCCCTCAGGCACACCTTCCGCCGCCAGTACTAGCGGCATACCTCGAAACGAGGAACTCCTTTGCCCCGCTGCAATCAGCCCCCTTAGAAATGGAGTACGCATGCTCCGAATCCTCGGCGTCTACCTCCCGGAAGAGGCCTGCCACTACCTCAGGCTCCGGTTCATCGGAGTCCTCTGACTCCGACGGAACCGGTGAGTCAAACTTCACCACCGTCACCTCCAAGCGCAACGGAAAGCGCGCCGCGATAAAACGCACCCCCCTACTTCAGCGGCCCCTGCCGCTCCTTCAACCTCCGCAGCCCTTGACGCTGCCCCCGTCCCACTGATGTCACTAGACATCCCCACTCCACCTAAACCAGCCTCTCGTTGTGCTCCAGTACTAGCGAAGAAGCAAGTCCCGCCCCCTGTCTTCCTAAGAGACAAGGCAAAGTTCACCCAATTGTCTAAGACCTGCTACGACGCAGGTATTAAATACGATCATGCAGTCAACCTCGGGGAGGCAATCAAAATAATCCCTAGCTCGATCGAGGACTTCCGCGCAATCACTCGGCTATTCACAGCCGAGCGCATCTCATACCACACTTACGCTCTCCCTGAAGAGCGTAAAGTCAGGGCCGTCATCCGAGGCGTCCCCTTTGAGTTCTCCAACGAGGAAATCCTTGAGGACCTTAAGTCCCAAGGTTTCCCAGTAGAAGCAGTGCACAAAATGCACAACCGTACGGGCAAGAGATACAACCTTGCCCTAGTAATCATGTCCAACGTACCGGAGGCTAAAGCCATCTTCCGGCAGGTGCGCACAGTGTGCGGCCTGTCAAGGGTGAAGGTAGAGCCCCCACATAGGCCCGGTTTCCCGGCGCAGTGCCACCGCTGCCAACTTTATGGTCACGCGGCGGCCAACTGCTCCGCCCCACCCAGGTGCGTGAAGTGCCCGGAGCCACATAACACTAAAGAGTGTCCCCGGGCAAAGACGCCGAATCCCCGTCCGCCTGTGTCCTGTGCAACCAGACAGGACACCCGGCGAACTACAAGGGTTGCCCACGCGCACCTCAACCTCGCCCCAGTAGGAAAGCTCCACCGCCGGTGAATGACCGCTCATTCCCGGCCCTCCAACAACGGCCCCGTCAGGGCCCTTCTCAGCCTATCCAGGGCTTCCCTCGACCCTCTCAGGGTCCCCCCAGGCCCCCTCAGGGTCCCCCTAGGCCCCCCCAGGGTCCCCCTAGGCCCCCTCAGGGCATTATTCGGTCCCCTCCGGGCTTCTCAAAGCTAATGCAGCCTCCAGTCTTTCCCTGGGGGCCCAAAAAGGCAGACCCTCTGCGGACAACCTCAAGAGCGTCTCCTCGCTCTTGCCGAACATAACGATCTTCTGCTAGCGTTGTAAGTTAAGTTAACTTAATTAACTTAACTCCAATGTCTGAGCAAATTAACCTACCAAGATCCCACGGTCGTATCAAACCTAAGGGTTTATCGCTTGTATCATTTAATATTCGCGGCTTGCGAAATAACCTCCCAGAGCTTAAGCTCCTTCTTCGAAATCGTGAAGTCGATTTCCTCCTCCTACAGGAAACTAATCTCAAAGCTAAGGACACTAGAGGCCTTTCTATTAAAAACTTCTCTCTTCTTCGTAATGACAGACCCGACCGCCGAGGCGGCGGAACGGCCATCTATTACAAGAAGACACTTCACTGCTCGCCCATTTCTACTCCGCAGCTTACCAACATGGAAGCCACGGTATGCAGGCTAGCTATGACTGGACATCAATCCATCCTCATAGCCTCCTGTTACATCCCTTCAGGAACCTATCCCCTCAAAAAAGATTTTGAGGCCATTTTATCCTTGGGCAATTCAGTCATTATGTTTGGAGATTTTAACTCCAAGCATACTGAATGGACATGCCGCACTACGTCCCCTAGTGGCAAGATACTGCTCGATATCACGCAGTCTCTTGATATCACCGTCCATAGTCCTCTCGGTGTTACTCACTTTCCCGATAACACCGATCACTCACCTGATGTGTTAGATTTTGCGTTACTCCAAGGAGTTTCTCTCAACCTCAGAGCAATCGAGACACTAGACGATCTAGGATCAGATCACCGACCGGTCTCCCTCATTCTTGGCCATCAGCCACCTCCCCCAACACACACGAAAACCTTCACTAACTGGAAGGGATTCAAGGAGTCCCTAGCTAAAGCCCTGGACTCACAGGATTCTACCATCTCCATACCGACGGACTTAGACAGTCCCGAAAAAATCGACACCGCGGTCGATTCACTCTCCACCCTTATTAAATTCTCCCTTAAGGAGAAGGAAAGGGTCGTCCCGGTTGCTAACAATAGTGGGCTTCCCCTACATATTAGCAACCTAATAAAAGCCAAAAAAGCTGCTTTCCGGAGAGCAGCAAAATATCCCACCCCCGAATATAGGCGCGCGGCCAATCGTCTTCAACGAAAACTCCGCTTCCGCCTCTCTGAATTTCAAGATCTCGAAAAGAGTAAGCTCATGGAGAATATCTCTCCATCTCACACAGCATACTATCAGATGGCTAGAGCCCTCCGCATAGACGCTATCACCCACACTCCCCCTCTCTCCCGTCCCGACGGCACGGTTGCCTTTGAGGACGAGGAAAAGGCTGAGTGCTTTGCGGATAGCATTGCCGCTCAATGCTCCCCTAGTTCTCAACCTGTCGACCCCTCACGCGTCCAGGCAGTGGAGGATGAGGTCCGCCGCCGGAACTCACCCCCTACGGCCTCCGAACCTATCTCTGTGTCCAATGATGAGATTTCATCTCTCATCAAAGGACTTAAGCCTAAAAAGGCTCCGGGTGCGGATGGCATCTCCAACCAAGCCCTTAAGCACTTTCCCGAGCAGGTGTTAACCTTTTTATCTATTATCTTCAACGCCTGCTTCAACCTTAGTTATTTTCCCACTACGTGGAAAGAGGCAACTGTGATTGGAATTCCCAAGCCAGGCAAGCCTCTCAACCTCCCCTCCAGCCATCGCCCCATTAGCCTCCTCAAGGCAATGGGCAAGCTCTTCGAAAGAGTCATCCAAACACGGATGAGGCGCTATCTGTTTCCCACAGACGGTGACCCTCTCATCATTCCCCACCAATTCGGCTTCCGAGCCAAACACTTATGTCCCCAACAAGTTCACCGCATTGTGGAATATATCCTCAGCGGTTTCTATCCTCGACGTCATAAAACCATCGCGTTCTTCTTCGATATAGCCAAAGCTTTCGATAGAGTCTGGCACACAGGCCTCATCTACAAGCTCTACAAAATAGGTCTCCCCGATCGTCTAGTTCGTCTCGTGGCCTCCTATTTGAAACATCGTACCTTTCGTTTTAGACACGAAGGCACGCTATCTTCACAGCGAACTATCAAGACTGGTGTCCCTCAGGGCTCAGTACTTGCTCCTCTGCTGTACATCCTGTTCACCAACGACATTCCCATCCCGTCGAAAGGTGTTCAACTCTCCCTCTTCGCAGACGACACTGCCATCTACTGCAAAGGTGTCTCACTACCCTTCATACGGAACAAGATCCAAAAGTCAGTTGATGACCTAGGAGCTTGGTTCAAAAAATGGCGCATCGATGTGAACCCGGAGAAGAGCTCCGCCGTTCACTTCGACTATAAACGACGCCGTCTTAAAAACACCCCTCCAATACGTATGCTAGGGACCCCTGTCCCCTGGCATACGACCGCTAAATATTAAGGTGTCACTCTAGACACAGGGCTCACTTTTAGGCCCCACGCCAAACGAGTCACCCGTCACGCACGGTTTTACCTGAGTAGGCTCAACAGTATGTTGGGCAGACACAGTAAAATGTCCCTTCGAAACAAGCGAACCCTTTATAAGGTCTGTATACGACCCGTCATGTCCTACGCGGGCCCCGTCTTTGCCCACGCAAACCCTTATATTTTAAATGAACTCCAAATAGTTCAGAACCTCTTCTGTCGTCGAGCTGCGAACGCACCTTGGTACGTCCGTAATGCCGACCTTCATCGGGACTTAGAGCTCCCAACAATTCAACAATTCCTTAAAAAACTCTCTGAGAACTTCTTCAAAGCCTCAGAGTCGCACCCAAACAATTTAATTCGTGAGGCGGCTTCTTATGCAGCCCCACCCCCCTCTCGCTATCGTGTCCGCAGGCCGAGAAACTCTCTCTCGGACCCGCCTAATAAACTGTCAAACGACCTGAACTGCCTCCTGGCGGCTCAGGCCAGTTCTAATTAAATTAATTATTATTATATTAACTAATATTATTCTGCCTTCGTAGGCACTCCCTCAGCGGCTCTTAGCCGCCTGCGCCCTCTTTTCCCAAAAGAGGGTCGCTCATGATAAGGCACAATAGAGCTTAATCAGCCGGCTGCCTGTCCCCAAAGGCGGTTTTTAGAGGGTATCACTTAGGGTCCCCGGTAGGACAGTGAGCCCCTCATAACCACGATAGACCGGCTATCGTGGTATGCGTAATGCATTTTCCGCCTCCCTACGCATAGGGTAGCCCTTTAATTGCTTCGGGCGCAAAAAAAAAAACAAATAGGTCGGTTGAATATAGGACTTCCTCCATAGATTGCCTTATATGGGGGGATTTTGCCATAGTAGACACGCCTGGCGAACGGGTTGTCAACCGCAGTTTATTATTATTTCGAGTTGTTATCAGGATGATTCTGCTGCTCACAGCCTGTTTAAATTTCTTTCCGTCGTCTTTTATGACACCCACAGGACGATATGGGGTAGTGGATTATTCTTACACCGTCGCAACATGGCGTTATTTCAACATGTATTCAAATAAAAATACGGATGACCCTACTGTAACTTCCCTCTAATTTCAAATGCATATCGCTCAAAATTCCTGTCTGTTATGAGCTCTTTGAGCTTATAAACGTCATAATAGGTCATAAAAATTCAAATATTTCGACAACGATTTCTCTTGAACGCATGAAGCGACTTAGATGCGATTTGCGGTAATTGGTGTTGTTTTTTGAGGTTTAAGAGGTGATTTGATTTTGGAGTAAATAGATACATTCGTTCAAAAGTTATGTCAAAAAAGAGTTGTTTGAAATTATAATATTTGAGATTTCGCGAAATCTTCCGAGCCGAATCTATTCAAATTCACACCAAGAATTCTAATGGCAATAGAACTCTTTCGAATGCCGTGATTCGCGTTTCGATCTATAAAGCCGTTCAAAATTATAGGGAGATGTGTCTATTTTATGGAACTACTTGAAAGTCAATCAACTTTTATTATAGATAAAATGACTTTACCTACTTATTCTGTTGTCTCTAGTCTACTTAGACGTCGCAATTACAAAGCAATTTCTGTCGAAACGAAATATTCTTTTGATTTAATACACCAAACGGCACATTAGACTCTAAATGTCTAAAAATAACGATTGTAACATTAATTTGCTACAAAATTAAACTTTTATCTTACATTTTACGCCGCATTTCGGGTTGAAATTTATCACATTAAATAAATCATTTGACTCAGAACAGAAGCTTTTTAGAAGCCCCACACTCGAATCTTCGGCGCCTGGTCGGTTGGCGCGCGTATTTACTTGAATATACTGGTACCCTATTTATACAGGGCTCTTCCACGAAAACTCTGCAAGCCGCGATCGGGGCAGTATTGAAATTGGCGAGACAAGCGAAGCTTCGGAGCGAAATAAAGTGAATCAGTGTGGTTAATTATTAGTGTTTTAAGTTTTAATTAGTGTAAAGTGAATTAAAGTGTTAATTTTGGTAATTCAATCGGCAGTTTTTATTGTCACTAACCTCAAGCTCGTAACAGTTGGTGTCAGAAGTGGGATAAAATCATGCCGATTTTACCTAAGGAGGAAACGGAGGGTGTCCGTACCCGAAATCAACACCAGCAGGAGACGGACCAAAGAAAATTTGGTGGTGCAACGACGCAGACGTCGGAGGGCCAGCCGCCGGCTGCAGGCTCGTCAGTAGCTCCTACATCTGCAGCACCTGACTAAGGTGTTCTGATGATGATGCTGCAGGAGCAGGCTTGCCGACAGGAGTAGCAGGGCCGTTGGTTGAAAGAGCAGCAAAGGGAACAGGCCTGCCAACAGGAGGAACCGGCCCGCCGACAGGAGAAATAGGCCCGCCGACAGGAGGAACAGGCCCGTCGGTTGGAAGAGCAGCTCAAACGCGATAAGGAAGAGCAGATGCTTCTCATGAAGGACTATAAAAGTCCACTGCCGAACATAGGACTCCCTCACAGATTGCCCCATGGGGGATTTTTTCATACTTGCCACGCTTGGCACGCAGCTTATTATTATCTATTATTTGTATCATTTCTGAACACTAATTATCTGATTAAGTTACGTAATAAAAAAGTAAGTCCTTGTAATTTTATTCGTCGCAACGAAAGTCTAGAAGATGTCGGCTTTTTCTACAATATCAAAAGCGATGACTTACTATAATATGTTCTTGGGGTTTGTAATTCTGTGATCCTCAGACTGGGTACAGGCATATCTAATGTGAGGATCCCAGAATTACCTTAGTTCATTTTATATACTTAAATTAAATTATATTAAATTAAATAATGCTTTATTTTATGTAACAAAATGACTCATATTTGCAATATAGTATGTTAGGTTACTACTAAAAAGAAAATTACAAAACTTTTACTCGATAGATGGCGCTCTAGCCAAGAAATTATGAAACTTTTTATTTACACTGTAAAAAGTTCTTTGTGAACTCAAAATGAAATTCACCACGCCATTTATCGGGAAAAGCAGAACCTCGACGCCCGGCCAGCTAGTATTTTATATAATATGAAATTCCCAATTTTTCAATGTTTCGATATCTATACTTTTTGATCAGTTGATTTAAATATTTTCTTGTTATTTATATTTTTGCTGATGGTAAATATTAATGAAACTGATCTGATTTAGCTTAACAATAGCCTATTCACAATCGCCTTGAAGACACTATCATTGTAATCTGATGAAAAGATAGGTTTGAAATTGTAAGCTTGAGACATGCGAGTTCTATTTTATCACTACAAGTACACAATACCGTGTCGATAAATCAAATGATTTTAAGATAATATTGACCAGATAATTTGCCAGTAATAGATAAAGCGATAACTTTTATGAAATATCAATAATGTTATAAATGGTATAAAAAGGACCAATTGTTTTCCTCTAGTTGTGAAATAAATATCTCCTATTGATCAATAACTAACTTTGACCAATCTTATACACGAATTCCAGGTCTAGAGAAAAAGAAACTGACTTGAGTCTTTATGTATTAGAGCCATATTGAAGCTATATTATATTTGTATTACGAGTGGATCGGCTCGACTGTAAAAATAACACGCTATCACAGAATACAACCGTAAAATAGCAGTTTAATTAATGCTGATGTGTTTCGTATAGCGAATATTGAGAGCCTGAGACTGATTATACTGGAAATTAGGCATTCCACCTTAGTCCTAGGGGACACGGAATCTACATACCATGAGGCGAAATGTGTACTCGTTTGTCTCACTTATTCTCTAAAAAAGTGCTTCATTAAACCTTCAACCTTTTAACGTTTAACTTTTTTTAATTGCTGTTTTCTGAATGATATTACGGTATTAGCTTTTTAAATTGTCAAAAGTTTTTCTATTTCCACTTCATCAAGACACATGAAACTATTTTCGTCTTGAATGTTGTTTACTTAAACAAAGTCACAACTTAAGACATAAGCCGCCATTTTGACCCTCATCACAAAGTTTTGGGTAAACTAAACGTTAGAAAACGAGAAAATTACGAGTAACTAAGAATCCTAAGCATGTGTTTTAGAAACACATGATCATTAAATTTGTCAATGTTGTGGGATTTACCAAACGTTACTGTTTCAAACTTTAAGATCTACTTTATCTTAAAGTTAGTGTTGAAGTTAATTTCTTATGAACATAGAAAATTATACTTATATATTTATTGATTCTCCGGATCTTTCATTATTCCGTATTACGTCTTAACACCGACTTCTTCAGAAGAAGTAGAAATTATTTTGTTCTCTGTATTCTTTTTCTGGAGTACGTTCAATGTCGAGAATTTTTAATGTCGTTTTAACGTTACGTAACGTTCGTTTAAGTGTCGTTGATGAAGATTTTTGTTCCCTATTTTTTACCATTATGGATAGAATTTTTCTTCAAAGTTATATGGGATGACACCTTAAGTATAAACTATTTAATAAAAAAAAATTATTTAAAATCGGTTGATGAACAAAGAATATATGCCGGAACACATTTAAAAATATAAATTATTTACGACAAATTGGAAGCACATCCTTTTTTGAAGACGTTTAAAAACTAAATAAATACTTCAAAATTTATACATTATCTGTATTGATATAAGTACATTTGACGGCTCAGTAGCGCATTGTATTATGCATATATTTCATAATTTAAAATTTTGAATTGTACCTTTGCTATGTTTGATAACTTTATTTACAATACATAACAACAATATCAAGTTAATAAACATGGATCCTATATATGTGATGTTAGAACAAGGACATACACATATTTATTTATATCGGACTTATTCGAAATATTTTTATCACTTAGGCATGTAGGCTTCCCCACGGAGCACGCTCACCGCCGCCGCATCGAGCACGTGGAAAATCAGCACTTAAAATTACTGTTAACAATCAAATTTGTGCACACGGGGATCGAGCACGGGTTACTTGCGATTTGTTAAATTACGGCAAAAAGTTGCATCGCCATTTTTAACTACATCTTTCAATTATTTACGTGAAACAATATTAATAAAAACCTCTGTGACAGAAAGATAGAACGACACTGTAGTGATTCCATAATTAATTCCAAATATTTCGTTAAAAAATGAGCATTAATATGCTTAAAGTCTGTAGGTCGTTTAGTTTTTATTCCTTTTCTTTGTTTCGCTTTTTTACCTTTTACAGCGTCGAAAAAATCAGCAGTGATAATATGTTTTACGGTTCATTTCCCAGTGTCAGACACTGATGATATAATATATTCCTTTAAGACGTAACGGCTGATTATGCATCATTGATCATTGTTGAATAAATTGGCTGCAAACGAGAAAATAAATATTCTGGTGAAAAATAAATCTCAGGCGGTAGAACTAAGTCTAGTTTAAAGAATTTGATTTGGAAATGGTACACTTCGCAGAAAACTCAATGTTAACATGGCCTACTATTTATTTAAAGTTTTACTGATCTCCGGATATATAATATTAAAACAGGAAACGTTATCCGTCACTACAAAACGATACATAGACATGGGATATATCATTCTACGATTAATTCTTAATTTTTTGAGTTATTCTTACTACTTACTATTTTAGTTCTGTAAAGTATTTTACTTTTTATTAAATTATTGGTTTACACCTTTCAGTAGTCTACTCAATGGTGTAAACTAATAATTTAATAATTTTTTTACAACTGACTTCAATATTAAAGTAAATTAAATAGGCATTAGTGAGAATAACTCAAAAAACTAACAATTAATCGTAGAATGATATACCGAAGTGATTCTATAAGAGGAACATTAAAAATTTAATACTCTTTAAAATTTATTATGAATGTTAAAAGTTGAATTTAACCTTCAATACACAAAAGTATAAGTTTATTAACATATAAATTGATATTTTTTGAAAGGACATGCATATAACAACAATAAAGTAATTCAGTTCTTTGTATAATGGATGTCTTGTAGAATCAACTAGCTGACTAGTGTGGATGTTTTTAACGAGTTTTAAGCGCTTATTACATTATACAATTTTTAGGAAATCTAATTAGGAAGTGGGAAGGGGTAATCGTAGTTAGAACAGTTAGGATCCGATTTAGTCAAATTGGAGGTCCCAATCGCTCTACTTCCTAAATTGTTTACAATTTAGGACAGTGTAATCGCAACGTTACGATTTAGAACAACCAGTCGGCTCGGCGCCCGCGCTTTGATACAAGCGGATGTCTTGAAGTTTTGATAGAAGCGGTTCTGATTCTGATATCAGAGAGCAGTACTTTAAATCTTAATATTAATTTCCGGTGGCTATAAAACGTAATGTCACCATCAAACATTCTTTGGCACTCAAACTTTATCGAAATATCGTGACTTCTTTTTCGATATGTTTAGATACCAAACTTAACAAATAAAAGTAATCAAACTGTTTTATAGGTGGTAGAGCCATGGTGCAGTTATATTAGTAGTATAGTTGTAGCACGAATGGGTCGGCTCGACCGAGGAAGGACCACGCTCTCACAGAATACCAGCGTAAAATGGTAGCTTAATGTTGCTGTGTTTCGTATGGCGAGTGTAGAGAACCGGAGACCCTTTTTACTGGACACGAGGCATTCCATCTGCATTTGGATTTGTAATCGGAGATAGATGTAGATGTCTGTGGGTCACAGTAACCACTCACCATCAGGTGGACTGTGTGCTAGTTTGTCACCCTATCCTATAAAAAATCTGCTTAGAATCAAAAATATATAATTATATTCATATTGGACAGTTTTTTTCTCAATGACAAGTACTCTGTTCTCTTTTTTTTAATATCCATTGTTCCCACCACGGCTAAGGCAAGTCCTATTTTCTGCTGTTTTGATCGATGGTGGCGCCATCGATCAAACGTGCAACCCCGTCGATGATACTTCTTTACGAATGTGCTTCGTCACGATTCAGAATTCAATTTAGTGTAATGAGATCACCAGCTTCCAATTTAGGTTCCTAATTAGATTTTCTAAAAATTGTATAATGTAATAAGCGCTTTAATATATCCAAGCCCTTATCAAATGGTTGCGAGTGTTACTAGAAATACAATGCTAACAAAAGATATCAAGAGAATGAATGTCGCTGTTAGTTTATTTTCTCTTATAATAGCTTAGAATGTAACATCATGTGTTTTATTAAACTAAAATGTAACAATAGAGCAAACATCATCTATTAACATGCATAAGTTGACCAACAATTATATCTGGAAATTTATTTGAAAGATAAACTTATTGTGAAGTCCAATACCTCGTATTGGAGCAGCGCACCGGACACTGTGCTGCTCTAAAAACCGTTCAAAATAGACACTTATGGCCATCAAAAATACTTTTTGTTTATTGTTGAGTTGCTTCATTTATTAAAAGTAATTAAGAATCAACTGCTGAACATAGCCCGTCCCGATATAGTGCATCAAATGGAGATAAAGGTATATTTCTCACAGTTGCCTGGCTTCTCAGCCAGGCTTGCAATTGTTTTTAGAAATAGGCTGCTGTCTGTCTCCTGTTTCAGCTTCCCTCCGTTGCCCCTAACGATACCCATGCCCCGCGATGATATGGGCATATATCATCATCATCATCATTACAGCCCTTCACAAGTCCACTGCTGAACATAGGCCTCCCTTTGCCTATGTTCAGCAGTGGATTTGTGAAGCACGGAATGCCACAAAGCACGGTCCTGAGCCACCTGCATCCATCGACTTCCTGCATGTATTACCAGGTCACTCCATCTAGTGGGGGGTTGCCCTACACTACGCCTACCAGTACGAGGCTGCCACCCGAGAACCTTTCTTCCCCATCGGTTATCGGTTCTTCGAGCCGATATGGCCGGCCCACTGCCACTTCAGCTTACTAATCCGTTGGGCTATGTCGGTCACTCTGGCTTTACTGCGGATATCCTCATTTCTGAGTCTATCACGCAGTGAAACTCCGTGCATAGCCCTCTCCATAGCTCGCTGAGCGACCTTGAGCGTCCTCATACGACCAGCAGTGAAGGACCACGTCTCAGATCCGTAAGTCATCACTGGCAACACGCACTGGTTATACACTTTATTTTTCAGAGATTGAGGTATACCCGACGAGAAGATGTGTCGTAATTTCCCGAACGCTGCCCACCGAGTTGAATCCGTCGATTGACCTCTCGGTCGAAGTTGGACTTACCTAGTCGGACTATTTGTCCCAGGAATCGTACTCGTCAACAACTTCGAGCATAGTGCTCCCAACAACTACCGGCATAAGTGTGACGTGGACATTGAACATGATCTTTGTTTTGTCCATGTTCATCTTAAGACCTATCCGTTGGGAGGCACCATTGAGGTCATTGAGCATAGTACTAAGGTCCTCCAGCGATTCTGCCATAAGGACTATATCGTCGGCAAATCGAAGGTGAGTGATGTACTCGCTATTGATGTTAATACCGTATCCTTTCCAGTCCAGTAGCTTGAAAACGTCTTCCAACGCAGCGGTGAAGAGTTTCGGGGATATAACATCACCCTGTCTTACACCTCTCTGCAATTGGATAGGTTTCGAACTCCGGTTCTGTACTCGGATAGCCATCGTATCCCTACTGTACAAACACTTCAGCACTTCGATATACCGACAGTCAACTTGGCACCGCTGAAGGAACTGTAGCACCGCCCAAATTTCGACGGAATCAAAGGCTTTCTCATAGTCCACATATGCCAGGCAAAGTGGCAGATTGTACTCTTCGGTCTTCTGTACAATCTGCCGCAGGGTATGTGTGTGGTCTATGGTACTGAAGCCTTTTCGGAAACCGGCTTGTTCGGGAGGCTGGAAGTCGTCGAGTCTGCGTGCGAGACGATTCGTAATGACTCTCGAAAATAGCATGTAGACGCGGCTCAGAAGGGAAATCGGTCTATAGTTCTTCAAGAGAGCGTTGTCGCCTTTCTTAAAAAATAAGACCACCGCGCTTCTGCTCCACGCCTCCGGAGTATGGGTATATATAAAGTTTGATATATATATATATATATATATATATATATATATATATATATATATATATATATATATATATATATTTATATATATATATAGTACATTCCTGAAATGGCAATGGAACAGAGAAGAATTTAATTTTAAAGACATGGGAGCTTCCTCAAGATGTTTTGTTGTTATTGTTATTGTAGGTGGGAATGAAACATGTCTTGCTCGTATACTACGAAATTTAAGACCACCTGATAGTGAGTCGTTAAACAAACTACAAAATACTTATATATATATATATATATATATATATATATATATATATATATATATATATATATATATATATATATATATATATCCATGTTTATTAAACATGGTAGCAGCGGTGGGATTTCAAAAATCTAATTTATTCTCAAATCCACCAATATTACGTTTATTTAGTGTAGTATTAAGCAGTTTTGTGTGTATTTTATATAACTATCATGGAACACGCGGCTCCTCCGGCGGAATCATCACTCGAAAGCGGACCAGCTGCGGGGTCCGGAGCGTGGCGTCAATGACGGCGGTTATTCGAAGTGTTCTTAAAGACATCTGGAGTGAGCAAAGAGCCTAAAAAGATTCAGGCTAGTTCGTTGGTTAACCCTCATCGGCTCGGCAGAATGCGAGGTGTTCACGACTTTTACTTTCGCAGAGGGCCATAGCGAAGACGACGTCAATTGCGTTTTGAAGAAGTGCGATAATATTAGTATTTTAATAAGTAAAAAGGTTTAAATTATTCACGCGCAATCAAGATTTTATTCAATTTTTTCAATCAGTATTTCATGCCGGCACACCGCCTGCAACTTTACAAGGCGCAGGTTCGGCCGCACATGGAATACTGTTCCCATCTCTGGGCTGGGGCTCCCCAGTACCAGCTCCTTCCACTTGACCGCATCCAGCGCAGAGCGGCTCGAATCGTCGACGACCGAGTGCTTTCCGATCGGCTCGATTCACTGGCGCTGCGAAGAGATGTTGCATCTCTTTGCATATTTTATCGCATATATCACGGGGAGTGCTCTGAGGAATTGTTCGGATTAATCCCAGCCGCCAAATTTCGTGAACGCACTACACGGCAAACGTCCCGATACCATCCACACCATCTGGATGCTTGGCGGTCCACCACTGTACGTTTCACAAGGAGTTTTCTTCCACGTACAACCTCTCTGTGGAATAGTTTACCACCGGCGATTTTTCCGGACCGATACGACCTGGGGACCTTCAAGAAAAGAGCTTACTTCTTTCTAAAGGGCCGGCAACGCACCCGCAATTCTCCTGGTGTTGCGGTTGATCATGGGCGGCGGTAGTCACTTAACATCAGGTGAGCCGCATGCTCGTTTGCGCCCTCTTCTATAAAAAAAAAAAAAAACCATGGAGAAAATATCGATCAATATGTGACCGCTTTGAAAGTACTGAGTCGTAGCAATTGCACGAGAGACTGCTGAGGGATAAAATCGTTTGCGGAATAGTAAATAACACGGTCAGGTATCGTTTACTTCGTACCGACGATTTGACGTTATCGAAATCGATACAAATTTGACAAGCGGCAGAAATTACTAAGGAAAAAGTCTGTGTATCGATGGCAACGAGGCGGAAAGCGCTCAGGTGGATGTAGTTCACGGCGACCACCATAGGGCGAGTTGCTGGCAGAGGGCGCGCGGTGCACGACTGCCCACCAGCCCCAGCGCTGCAGCTTACGACTGCGGCGGCGGAGCACTGCGTACACTGTGGGAGCGTGCGCAGCGCCGGCGGCAACCGGTGCCCGGCACGTCAAGCCATGTGCTTTAATGTGTGATAAAAAGGTCATTTTTCAAGGGGGTGAAAACAAAAAGGAGTAATAAAGAATGTGCATAATTTGAGTTTTGACTCTACGGAAAATGATAGTGACTCGAAGATGTTCTATGTTGATACCGTAAGTGAGGGCAAAAAATACGGTGGGTCGGCTAAATAATGGTTCGAAAGCGTGAAATGTAATAACAAGGAACTTTGAGTTAAAATAAATACCGGTTCTATGATGAATATTATTGCCAAGAGTGAATATTTACGAATTGGCTTATCGATTAAACTACTTCGCCCGTTATCAAAGAGAGTGTATTCCTTCACAGGAAACCGGTTACTAAAACTAAACGTTGTTTAAAATAACAACTAAATTGTCTTGCCGTTTATTGTCACTGACTTATTGTCACAATCTACTCTGATTAGAAAGTTATATTATGATGGGTGTAATTAATTGTATCAATGCAATAAATATTGACAATTATTCGAACTTGTTTAAAGGTCTAGGCATATTACCTGGCAAATAAAGTATTTTAGTGGATAAAAGTGTTCCACCCGTTATTTGTCCTACTAGGAAAATACCTCTAGGTATGAAAGACAAGTTATTTATGGAGTTAAAATGAATGGAAGGCCTCGGTGTTGTTGGGAAGGTCACACATCTGACAGAGTGGGTAAATGCAATTGTTTTAGTGGCTAAGAAGACGGTAGCATTCGTGTTTTTCTAGACTCTAGACCCTAGACCGCTTAACCGAGCATGGCGTCGCGCGCAGTACTCGCTGCACACAGTGAAAGAACTGGCGGTGTATCCGCACGGCGCGCGGGTGGGTGTTCAGCGTGCTCGCTGCCGGCTGCGGGTTTCGGATGATACAAATTGTTGACGCTAGTGCTGACTTTTGTACGTTTAACATGCCCTTTGGTTAGGTACTAATTATTGCGCTTACTTTAAAGCATAAGTTGTGCGGGGGTTTTCATACAAAGTTCAGACAACACTCGGAAGACCTCAAAGGCGTCGAATCGTTCGTCGACGACGTCATCGTGTACGGGTCCACTCAGCATAAACATGTAGTGTTCTGTATACCCTATTTATGCCACAAATTTGATGCGCTACTTATCCAACCAGTACATATTTCTATATTTCAAATTTTTGTACCGTTTGTACCGCATTATCATTTTTGGACGCCCTTCGTGATTACCAAAATACGGGACACAAACTTTTCCGTGAAATACGGGACGGTTGGCAGCTACTCATTAATGCGGTTCTTAGAACGCTTTTTCAAACCTCGTTATTACATTTACGCCCAATACTACACCGCCATGAAAACCTGTACAACTTCATCCAAGCAATTAATAACATAAAAATGTAATTAAAAAATAGCAAAATATTCCCTTTGATCGTTTAGAGAAGGTAGGTAGGTACTTTTATATAATTTAGGCTTAAAAGCTTCCTTCAATATGAAAATCTAAATTGGCTTTGAAAAGTAGGGCTTCTTGTTAACGAAATTAGTTCTTAGGTAAGAGATTTTTTCTAATAACATTATTAAATAATTCAATAAAATATACGTTGAGTGAAACTAATATTTTCGTTTGAATATATCACAATCAATTTGCATAACCAGTCATTACGAGGAATTACTTACAGACTACTACTATCAACTGCTAAGGTTAACAATTATTGTGTGGAACGTATTTTGTATAGTCCTCATCTTGTTTTAAGAAAAAATCATAGTAATAAATTTTCATATGTATAGTCTAGTATACGTAAAACAAATAATATAGTAATATATATAAGTAAATTACAGTGTACACATTCGTTCGTTCGTTTCAGTCCTTAACAGTCAACGGTGGACTCGAGCCACTCAAGTCAAGGTCACATATCCAGGCACGCTTGGAAGGCAAATTGGCAATCGAAATATCAGAAATCTTTTATGCTATTCCTCTGCACAGGTCTATGTAATTTACACCTTGTATGACATCTTGTATATTGCCGTTAACGAGGAATTTCTGGTGCCTTTGACAAAATGCAGCAATCGATTCAATTGCCGAAACCTGCTTAAAATTCATAAACAATTAATTTTCAATGAGACAAATGTTTAAGAGATATGAATGGGTGCTGTAAGATATTTTCCATAGAAAATGTGAGAAAACTTTACCTAGTAGTTTAATATAAGTTGGATGACAGCGTTTGTTTCAGCAAATCGTCGCGTGACACCAGTTGCTGTTATACAATGCTTCACTTACATACCAATAATAAAATCGTGCGATGATAATCAATCAAAAAAGTAAAATAAATAGAAACCATCGATTCTAAATGTTATTTATTTTAAATCTAAAATCTAATGTCGTAAATTGCTACTATGGGAAATGCTAGAGCGATCTCATGGCCCCTGGTTGTTGAGGTGCATGGCATCTGTAACTGCGGTCGGCCATCTGTCTGCTAAAGGCAAATCCTACTACCATCTGCCGGCTTCTCATTGCATGTATTATCACGCGCCGCGCCACCCGAGTTGATTTGTACGCGTACGCACCACGTGCAAGCCCGCGCCACCCCTTTTCACTGCTGCGGCGTGGCGCGTGCTTTCGAGTACAGATCAACTCGAGTGGCATGGCTCGTGATAACATACGCATTGAGAAGCCGGCTTTAGACATGCGCGTCGCACCGCACCACGCCGCGCCTGTGTTACCGACTTTAAACGGGAAAGACTGTCAGATGTAAAAGACTACTGCTTCTTTTACGGCTAGTAAAACACTGAAATTCTAATCTGCTAAAAATAATTTGAATTAGAATTTTACTCTTATGTAATGTATAAGAACAAAAATCGTTAAAGATAAATTTTGAAGCAATTTAATTAAGATTAAAATTTCATAGGTAATTAAAATATTAAGGTACTACGCCTAGCAAACTACCTTGAATAAAACTAAATTTACGGATTTTATCGCGTTTATTTCACTACTTTTACTTATTTTTAATTCCCGACGTTTCGGGTGCTTTACAGCAACCATGGTCACGGGAGGGACTGACAGTCCCTCCCGTGACCATGGTTGCTGTAATGTCATTAGAATTTAAAAAGATTTTTTGGTAATTGATAAAAACGTAATAAGCCTAAAAATTTAAGGGTGTGCGAACTTTTTACCAAAATATCAGGCCTAGTTCAATGGTCTGTCAGGATTTTCAACATGGTCACGGGAGGGACTGACAGTCCCTCCCGTGACCATGGTTGCTGTAAAGCACCCGAAACGTCGGGAATTAAAAATAAGTAAAAGTAGTGAAATAAACGCGATAAAATCCGTAAATTTAGTTTTATTCAATGTGTAGTGTTCGCGTAAATTTAAGAAAACTACCTTGAGCTTAAAACCGAAAATCCTGACAGACCATTGAACTAGGCCTGATATTTTGGTAAAAAGTTCGCACACCCTTAAATTTTTAGGCTTATTACGTTTTTATCAATTACCAAAAAATCTTGAACGAATGAGTGAAGACCGAATGGTGAAGAAAATATATAGAGCGAAAGTAAATATTAAAAGGTGTCGAGGTAGACCGAGACTAACTTTCGAAGACCATGTGAGCAAATTGCTCGAAGAGGGGAGGGTCAAGAGTACTCGGATACCTAGACGTGCATGTATGAAGAAGTTAATGAACCTGAAAGAAGCGAAAGAGGTATGTAAGGATCGTGACACTTGGCGATCTGTTCTCTCTGGCTACCCCGTTAGGGATTGTGCGTGACGATAAGTAAGTAAGTAAGTAAGTACCAAAAAATCTTTTTAAATTCTAATGACATTACAGCAGTTGAATCAGTCTCAATCAATCTTCTTTATTATTAATTATTCAATATTCATTACAATAATTAATTCAATAATCGCTATAGTATGTATTTAATCACATGAAAAATATAAAGAAATGGTCAAATTTAAAAAGCATAACAAAACTCGGACAGGTCCGGACACCGTCTAATTTGACCGGACACGCAACCAAAAAGCCTGTCTGGTTTTATCCGGACGCCTGGCAACGCTAGGTCCGCCTATTCTTCTACACTCCACATGTTCTCGCTACCAAATGAAATACGTAAAAATTTTAAAATATTTTCAAATTATATAATATTATCACAAACGATATATCGGTCTATCATCCCTGTTATAACAGATGACCAAGAGTAAGTTGCAACTCTTACATTGCTTTTCCATAAGCATCTTTTGTCAGCCCGTTTTGCATTTAAGGCTTCCGTCTAGCTGTGCTGTTTTACATTTCCAGCCATTAGAGGGGGCGCTCTCCCCCGTGCATAAATACGTTCGAGATCGCACGTGAAGTTGCTCTACTTCATTAAATATATAACTTATTAATATTTTTCCAAAATATTCCTTTTACTTTTGTTGTGGTAGTATAATTTTTTACCCTTTTATATTATATAAATGTCGTTTTAGTCGTATTTATACGGGTTGTAAGTTTAAAAAGGGTAAATACAACCGAAGGAAAAAAATATTGCTTTTTGTTTTTATTCATACAAATTACGATTCTACCTTGTACATTTTGTATTATGAATAAGTACATTTTTTAATTTAATTTTTTTTGTATGCAATGTGGTTCAGCTCCATGATTCCAACTCCTCCCGTCTAATCGGATGTATATGATTTTTTTATACAAACTGAACATACAAATAGCGCTTATACCTGTTTTTTTTAAAGAAAAATCGTATAGCGAAGTAATTTAGAAGGCAATCGATAAAAAATTCCAACAAAAGAATGACTGAATACACAAATATTTATTTATTTAGTTGGTGACAAGATTAAAAATAAGAAAGTTTTTTCGAGTGTTTTGTGTATGGTGTAGGGGTTAACTTTTTGGGGATATTTTATGCCTTTTATTTTCTATTGCTTCTGTTATAAATGGTGGGTCTTTTATCGGCATAGAACGTTCAAGGCGCGAATCAATTAGTTCTGGTAGCAGACAACTGTGGTAAAACTTTGTCAAAGGGGGCAGCATTTTTGTTTCCCAAAACTATTTATCCCTTGCTATATATTCTACTTTCATCGGTTGATGTTCACTAGTCCAAACTGCAAACACGCAAATATTTTGTTCCGTTATATTAAGATGACCTTGAATTTGGTAGTAATAGCTGTGGTTTTTATTTACTTTGAATATATTCTTTTTGTCGTATTTCCAAAAGGTTATTTTTTTCTTTAATGGCGTCTTCAGGGTGCATATCTTTGGCAGCAAAAGGACATTTAACCTCCACGATGCCTGTTTTTCCTTCTTCATCCTTGAAAATGCCGTCAGGAGTAGCAGCCAAAAAAAAAATACGTCTTGTGAACAAAAAGTCCACATTTTGAAATGTTTATTTTTTCCTGACGGGACAGCTGCAGTAATGCTTTTTCCTCATTTGCTTTTCCGTATACAATAGATGATATGTATGATAAGTCTTTTGAGCTAACTATTGATTTTACTAGTGGCGCACAGCTAATATTATTTTTTCTTTTACAAATTTTTCCAAATATATATGCTGTCAGTCTCTTTTTTCTTTGCTCAATCCAATCTTGACTATGGCTCTGTTGCAAAGTATTTTTTTGAATATTGTCTCGTTCTTCTATAGTCACTTCTAATTGTTTTAAAAAGTGTTGTTTAGCAACCTCAAATACTTCCTCGGACATGTCCGGGCGTTGAGCGTATGCACCATAATCTGGGTCGTTCACTTTTGAAGCAGCGCGAAACTTTTTTCTAAACTGTCTAGTATATTTTTTTTGTTTATGTTTGTGTGTTTCGTATATTCTCACATATTTACCCGATGTTTTATTAAATATAAACCTGTTGACTGCAGTGATTGGTTTTTTTGTATTAAATGAAATGGCAGCAGCTGAACATCTCTCTTGATAAGAGTTTCTCAATGTGTAATTTATCCTCTTACCACCAACATACTTTGCTATTACGGAGTTAAATGTTTCAGCTATGTTGCTATCCACATCAAAAATCAGGCTTTTGGCGTTTGACGCCAAATATGAAATGGGTTGGCTCATTTTTAACCACAGAGCGGTGTTTAGTAAATTTTGTGCAACGTTTATATCGAGTTTGTCAGTTGCAGGACATATCTGATCTACACAGTTAGTATGGTTTCCTAAGGCGTGGTGTAAGGCATTGTAAATATCTGCGTTTAGATTGGATATCTTTATGTTTTGAGAATCTTCTGCATGTTTTCTCAACTTTATTGCACGTACAATGTATCTTCTCAATTTTATTATTTTTGTCTCTGTAAAAAGTTTTCTTTGTTGAAGAGCGATTTGAGTATCTTTTATAAGAAGGCGCATTTTAGTACAAAAATTTCTTAATAGGTGATTTCTACATTCGATCTTTTCAACTTTTACATTTTTATAGGGATTGCTACACAAATTTTTTTTTATAGTGCTTGAATCCCCATCCGAAATTAGTTTGGCATATATTAAACCATGCATATCCAGTGAAGTTTTAAAGCCTTCAACCAGAGCAGCCGACTCCATACTGGATGAGCTTCCTGTGAAATTTTTGTAGCATATATGTTCTTTACACTCGGTTTTGTTATTAGCTGCACGAGCACATATCATACAGTATTTATTTTTGGTTCCTAAGTATAACAGTTTTCCAGTATAGGCACCAATAATTGCTGCTGCACCAGAAGAAGCAGCATAATTATTGCGAAATGATCTTTTTGACCAGCAGCCATCGGCAATTACCGTTATCATGGGATTTCCATCGCTGTCAACGCTTCCAATTTCTTTTGCGTGTCGTGCTTCCTCTTTTCCTGCCTCCCGCATTACTTTATCCGCTGTTTTATGAAACCAGTCATAAACAACTTGGCTTGTGTTATTGTACAATTGTTTTGACATAGCGGGTATATCAGTGTTTGCCGCTAGTTCGTTCAAATTTTCGAGACCACAACCAATACTGATCGTGCCCGCGACAATACCATAATTAACATTGTAATTAGCATTCGGATCATCGGTGCCTATGTTAAATTCTGCGTTACATAATTGACATTTCAAGCACAACGTTGAAATAAAGCCTTTTCTGGTCTCACCGATGCGTTTCAAATTTGAAAATCTACATCCAAATGATTCATGACTGTGATCAGCAACTGCTTGCAGAGAAAGTAAAAAGTATCGTATAGAGACAATTCTACGTCCCTCTAAATCAAAACCCTCTTTTTTACTACACATTTTTTCACGTTCTACATTGAAGTCGAAGCAATCACCCTTTTCACGTGCGGACGGCTGGCGCTAAAATAAAAAAATAATAGCTTTGTTTTACATTTCTAAGATTCAAATTTTATGAGCCCATATTTATCATATTTGAATTACCTTGGTTTTAACTTTTCTAAAAGGCAGTCCACTGGTGGCTTTACGTTTTCGCCCCTTTTTATTAACCTAAAATAAATATTATTATTAGCTTTTTTAAATAGCAAAACTGCAAGTATTTATTCGTGTACATAAATAAAAAGGAATAACAATTTTAAAACAAATGCGATATTGTAGATATTAAACATGTACAACATGTGTTTTATGCACGATAATTGGCTAATTAACTATATATATAAAAAACTCAAAAATAACTGTATATGTACCGAGTTTTCATTTTGGGGTTTATTTGCTACATCTTGTCCTTTTGTTTCCTTAGAACCATTAGTTGGTATTAAAATTCTTTTAGAAGAATATTGAGGTTTGTTCTCTTGATCACTAAAACGAAAAGTATTATATGTATTGTATATGTAAGTATTAAAGTTAATATGGCATTAACGTATATATTTTAATCAAAAAGGTAACAACAGAAAATGTTACCATGGCATAATATCATTTACTGGAGGGCAAGTGTTGCTAAAATTTGACATCGGTTGACGATCGGTAGAAGCAGTGGCACTGACATTACTGAAAAGAATAAAGGTCACGTAAATAAATTACTGACAATTCAAACAAAATAAAAATAATATTATTTTAATGAATTCTATTATAATAGAGACGGACCTTGCATTTTTTGGGATAAATTAAACACACACGTACAGACATAAAGACAGATAAGAATATTTCCAAACAATTGCTCGTCATCAATATCGATAGTAATGAGCAAATAAAAGCGTCCGTGTCGCAAGAAATGTAAACGTACTTACTAGATTAGAAAACAAAGCGTCTTTATGGCAGTACCATAACCCTACTAATCACTATCCTAATTACAATAAATATAACAATAGGTAAGCGTCTTTTACGCGGAAACGTTCATAGGGCACGCGTCACCTGCGCTACCTGCGCTGCCCGCTCGCCGACAGTTCTCTAAGTAGCTAAGTATAGATTGTATTATTATATAAGTAAGATGCTAGTTTCTAAAATTTAAATAAATCCGTAAATAATAACGTCTAATTGAAAAATAATTGCTTCATGAAACGAAAATGTGAAAACATATTTGTTTTTTTTTATAGGATAGGGCACAGAGTCCACCTGATGGTAAGTGGTTGCTGTGGCCCATAGACATCTACATCTATCCTCTATTACGAATCAAAATTCAGATGCGTTGTCACCCGTGAGGACTAAGATAGAATGCCTCGTTTCCAGTAAATGGGTCTCCGGTTCTCTACACTCACCATACGAAATACAGCAGCGTTAAGCTACTATTTCACGCTGGTATTCTGTGAGAACGTGGTCCTTCCCCGGTCGAGCCGACCCATTCGTGCTACAAATATACATCTAATATAACTACAGCATGGCTCTACCATGTATATGAACGTCGCCTTTGTAGCAGCACGCTGTACATATGTATAGATAATGCGATAAATAATATCTCAAATTACACTTGTTAACTATAGTTATATCAATATTATTCACCTATACCTAGGTGGTATTCAACATACCTGCTTAGTCTGTTTCTTTTCATCACTTCAACTCTTGCTTTACATTTCTTTATACTGACACAAGGATATTTCCTCTTTTTTCCATCCATCTTTTTCCGTTTATTTCTTTTGGTTACAAATTGAAATTCACCAAATAGAAGTCAAAGTCAATTATTAATCTAACACACTAATACTAATATAAACACTAATACACTTACACACTAAAAACTAGAACTAATATGTACAATTAAATAAAAATAATATATATTTATGTAGAGCAAATTTCACGATATGCTCCTGTCAGTCCATAAGAGCTGCGCGAGTGAAAGAGATCAACCGTGCGAGCGAGAGGTAAAATAACGTTGAACAACACAGCACACGTCTGAACGCCGAGAAATCCCAGCGGAACTGAGAGAACTTTCACGCGTTTCTAGTTTATAAATGGTATATAGGTAAAAGGTACGAAAATATAACTTTTTTAATTTTATTTATTTCTAATTTACTTGCAAATAGTTATACTTTATGTGGCTTTACGTACGACTTTGCCACATTTATACTTCTAATAGAAAAAGTAGATATTTGCAGAAAAAAAATCATGAAATTACAACTTTTTAAGCCCTTCAAATAAGAAAATTAAAGCATTTATAAAAAAAATGACCAGATCAGATTATTGTAGACAATATTTAAATAAATGTGATCTGAATACTTTTCTTGATATTGTTATAGTTTGTACATAGCAGAGGCTTTAATAAGACCTTTAACGCATGTAACCTAAACATAGGTATGTTTAACGCCTAATAGAGCTATTAATTTAAACACCAAAATAAAATTAAAAAACAGTTTCCAAAATATCAAGTCCTACACTTTTAATAAATGTAAAATATGTTTTACTTTTTCTTTTTTAACTACCATAAAAAATATTTTTTTTGCTGTAATTTATGCGAGAACACAAATTTTTACAAGACCGGGGCCTTAAGTCTTTTTTGAAATAACTTAAAATGAAAATTTTAAAATCCCTAACACAAAAATCGTTTTTACGTGGTAGACCTACGTCGCAGCCATATTATAAATGTAGGACTAAGATGGAATGCCTCGATTCCAGTAAAAAAAGGTCTCCGAATATCTACTCTCACCATACGAAACACAGCAGTATTAAGCTGCTATTTTACGCTAGTATTCTGTGAGTCCGGTCCTTCCTCGGTGGAGCAGACTCATTCGTGCTACAACCATGATATAGCTGCAGCGTGACTATACCATGTAAAAATGCTTACCACCAGGGTTCTTAGGGTAATAGACCAGAGACGGGGAGTAGCGTCAAAGGTGAGATACGTCTGGTATTGCGATCGCCAATTCGTCTGTGTTCATGTTCATGTTCGTGGCGATTAAGGGAAATCCTCCCAATGGCGGACGGCCATGTCCAGCTGTGGTCCGTCGCCGTCTGATGAAGTAAATATAAGAGATAGATCTAACGATAATCATTTATTATATTTACGCGACATTACACATCGAATAAAACTATTTATAAATATTTTATCGCGTTTTTAACTTATTTTTAGTACCCGACATTTCCGTTTTTAGTTTCTCGCTTAAAATGCTTTGTAAAGCACCCGAATGCCGTGTCGAAAAAATATTGAGGGTTTTCTGTCAATAAATTTTCAGTAGCAGCCCAAAGTCATGACATTGATAGTTTCAAACAAGTGTTTCAGAAAACAAGTAAGGCCCTTTGGTCCCGTGCTTAAACACTCTTCGGTCATGTCGGGTTGTTGCGCATACCCTCGTTGCACTATTATTCTCTCATAGGCTAGGCGTGTCTTCAATGAGAACGGGCACCGCGACCGAAATTCAATCTGGAACACATTACAATATTTGTTTACTGACAACTGAGATCTACGCTCGTTATATGTTATGATATTTATTTTATAATAGGATTGGCAAACAAACCTGTAGTGTAAAATAAGTAGTTTACCATTGAGCCACTGTTTCTTCGTTTGCTTTAAGTAAAATTAATGATCATGAATATAATACATGCTACAGCTACAGTCATTACATTTATCATCCGTCGGTTCGTATACGGGCATTCTCGGTTAATTAATGACCCAGTGATAAAACTATTAGTACGTTTTCTTTATGAAATGGCTCATTGCAAGAATAGTTTTAAATTTTTGTGCTAGTGATTGTATGTGTTTGCTTGGGCGTTTGAAATAGTAACTATTACTGTTATGGGGTTTTCTAAATAACATCCCATTTTTATTTATTGACGACGTGTGTTAAGCGTGTTCTATGATTTAATTATTTTAATAAGGGTCACCTACAGATGATACACAAAAACTAAAACAAGATACAAGCATTGTAAAAACATGCAATGTGCTCACCCAGTTATAGGCAACCACAGCTAATACAGAGTAATGTTGTGAAAAGTTTAATAACGTAAAATTTGTTAGATCTATGATAAACTAAAAACGGTTGGTAAAATGTGTATGAATTATGAACACACGCTATTGTACTAGCATCTTGGCAGCCGCTCAAAGAGAATGTCGAGCGCGTGCAAAGTGCATGCGTGACCGCTACACTTGCCCTACACTCAGGTTGTAGGGTATGGCCTCAATGTTAGCTGTATTAGTGCGTGCTTGCGCTCCAAAACTAGTCTTGTGCTTGAACTTACATGTATCAAAGGTGCGAGTCAATCCGCTTGAAGTGACAAATACGGAAATCTTCCTCACAGCGGGGGAGGAATCCAGGCGTGGGCTTTTACAGACACCAGAAGATTTTTTAACAAACATAAGATATTTTTTTTAATTGCCGTTATTTTGAGTCTATAAATTAGCAGAGTTTCTTTTTATTCGTCCCTCAGAAGTACACATATTATTTATCAATTCATCGCGACTTGTATTCCTTCTCCATAGAAGCTTAGCAATAATCACGGCACTGTGGTAGCTGGATGAGTGATCGCAGGTGTGAGCAACTTGTGAAGACCACTTGATCATAACAAGATCATAATAAGATCCTGCCGCTCAAGGACACATGTAAATTTTTTTTAATAAATAAGCCACATGCACGTAATTTCCAGCCGGGCTAGCATGGGCAGGAGACAAAATTTTTATCCCCCGATAATATCCACTGACAAGAGATAAAATTGTCTCATCCCCATGCCAATGTTTTATCCACCCTGCTAGCATGGGTCTATATGTGGATATAATATCGACAGTAGATAAAATAGGAGATAAACTTATCCCCGCGCATATATAATATACCATAGTATAAAGTTATAAAGAGCAAAGGGCACGTATAATACAAGGAAGCAAAGCGCATCGCCACGAAACGTTTTGTATAACTCAATGCACGAAACTGAGCGGGAGCGTCACCCGCAGTAAAAAATCCGAAAAGTGGTTAAAAAAGTTAACAGATTTCGGTGTACTTAGTGTCAAAATTTGCGTATTAACAAGACTTCAAGTATCTAGTGGTGTGATTTTTTATGCCGCAAAACAATTTTTAGTGATTTTTTAAGTGAAAAACCGTCTTTTCTCATATTAGTAAAACAGTAAATCGCTTGCGGCGCTCGATTAGTCGCCACAACTTGCTATTTTTTTAGTGATTTTGTGCGCCACCTGGGGACACACCATCTACCAAAAATTTGGAATTTTTGGATAAAGGCCACCTGAATTATTAGAGGAAAAACGAAAACCACGTGGTAGGTGGTTTCGCGAACCAGGAGTCTGCGGCTGGAATTAAAGTTGTCGCTTGCGGCGTCTCGAAAAGCTCTTTCCGAAAATATATGCATCATCAGCCAGAAGTGTAAATCCTCGGAATAAACACACTTTTGCAGCTGGTATCCCACATCTTGTAAATTTGGACACTAACAACTTTTACTTTTGAGTGACACTCCCCTTCATTTTTTTTGTATATAAAGACAAACTCATGCCCTTACTGTGGGTGAAATTTCAGTTGTTTTAAATAAGCAGTTTTTTAATAGTGAATTTTTTTGGAAAACATATCCCTTTGCGCAATTCCGTGATAAGTTTGTTTTATGTATAGTGGCTAGCCAAACTAAGCACTAGCTCAAAAAAATAGTCGTTCACTTTAATAGTTAGGAATACATTGATTTATATCCATTTTTTTTCTCTTAACTTTATTTCATGCCCAATCTGTTTTATTCTGTATTTGTTATAACAGCTCTGCACATTTTTAATTATACATATTAGATTTAGTATAGCTATAAGGTCACCATTTTTATTATATTATTTTAGTTTTGCATTCTTCTTTCCATGTTACAAATTTTACTTGTCAAAGCTAATTTAGTTGTAACATCCCATAGATATAAGAAAGAAGTGAAGTGTAATATTCACTTTATATTTTTAATTTTATTTTAGTAGACGTTATATAACTGATAAGTTCTTTTTTGTATATACTTACCTTTTTTCTCTCTTTTAATATTATTAACATAAATGTTTAAATTATTATTTCATGCCTTTTCTTTAATAATGTGCAATACGTTAAATGTTACAATATCTTACTATGGCGAATAGAGACTACTGTAAATAATTAATGTAATAGTGTCATTGTAAAATTGTAATTTAAAATTTATATAGACAGTGTGCAAACTATAGAAATGTTATATTAATTACTTATGTTTTTATTTATATTTTAATTTGTTTTGTTTTGTTTAGTTTTAAGATAAAGTTGATTTATATTTACTTATATTATCTTTTGTTTATTATATCGCTAAACTGTTACTAATTTTTGTTAAACAAATTTTATTACAAATTTATAATAATTGTTATATATATATTTTTTTTGTTTTTTTGTATATATATATATATATATATATATATATATATATATATATATACACAAACATAACAAAAATTAGTAACAGTTTAGCGATATAATAAACAAAAGATAATATAAGTAAATATAAATCAACTTTATCTTAAAACTAAACAAAACAAAACAAATTAAAATATAAATAAAAACATAAGTAATTAATATAACATTTCTATAGTTTGCACACTGTCTATATAAATTTTAAATTACAATTTTACAATGACACTATTACATTAATTATTTACAGTAGTCTCTATTCGCCATAGTAAGATATTGTAACATTTAATTGTCCATCCACAAAAATAATAGGCTTTAAAGCCTCATAGAGTTTTTTACACAAATACAAAACACAATCTTTGAGCATCCGAAACCGGCGTAGAAATTCGTTGTCGGGGAATTCCAATAGATTAAGTATTCTGATCACGTATCGATCGCTGATGTAATTTATTTTCTTGTTTTTCAATTTTTGATATGAAAATGTTGTTGCAATAGGCTCGAGACATCTTTTTTGTACGAAAATGGTTTGAGGATAAACTTAAACCCACGTCCACGAAAGAGGATAAAATTGTCCCTTTAAATGTCAAAAAGGGTTAATTTTTTCTCTTTCCCTTGGCCCCATGCTACGGACGGGGAGATATATGTCTACTCGTTATGTCAAACGGGGATATACCATAGAGATAAGATAATTTTATCTCTTGTCAGTGGATATAATCGGGGGATATAATTTTTGTCTCCTGCCCATGCTCGCAGGTTGGATAAAACTGAGCAAGGGATAAATATATTATCCCCTCCCCATGGATATATGCCCATGCTAGCCCGGCAGGAGGCTAAAGATGACGTGTATCACAGCCGTGAATTAACGGTGAAAGAATATTCACAACCTAACATCGTTCCGTGGTTGTCGTAAGAAGCGACAGTGTGAAATTAAATTATTTTACATCGGGCATATTTAAGGTTTTCGGTTATCTATCGGAGTCCTAAAGCCTTTCTAGTCTTTCATATTTACACCACCTAAGGTTACACCACCTATCACTCAGTTATGTATTAAAAGCATTAAAGTCTTTAAAAACTTTAAGATAATATTGTATGCTACATGAAACTACTCAAAGGGAAGTAATTATCCTTTAAAGAAAGTCACTCTTTGTGACATCGCTACTAAGTGTTCTTTGTAAAGATAAAACAAGTTAAACATTTTTATTTAAAGAAAGTCCTTTGTTGAAATCGAGTACATTTTATTCTTAACTAAGAAGATTTAACGAATACTTATGGTTTGAACATTAAAAATAAATAGAATAGCAATTTTCTAATTTGAAAAAAATTTTATTCAATTTATCAGTTATACATAATACGGCTTTACTCATAAAATATCTTTCTTCTCACTGAATGACAATACAAAAAGACGGGCAAAGAAATAATAAATACTTTAAGTAAGCTATAAACGACGATCATAAGTAAAGCCACTAGATTAATTAGCATGTTTTGTTCATCTCTTTTCAATTTCCGAAATTTTCATAAAAATAAATGCAAGAAAAAACGTAATCGGTGCATCGTGTTAATAATCAATGTAACCAAAATTTGACGTCGTGAGGTAGATGCATCGCAAGGTTGATTTCTATAAAGGTTTTTTTAGTAACACTGGCAAGTCGCGTTATTTTTAAACTAATAAAAATATGTTTGATTACCATTCTATATGGTAAGTGATGTAACCTAAATAGGTAAAGCGCATTGATTTAGCTTCAACAGCCTATACACCCTTGCTTTGAAAAAATTCACATTGTTGTCCGATGGGGAAACAGATTCCGGCGATTTATTCCAGCATTGCTGTACGTATTACATGCCACGAAGCACGATTAGATTCAAATGAATGGTAGGTACTTTCAGAAGAAAAAGGTATAAGGCTGGCCAAGTATCTGCTATGCAGATGGTATAGTCGAATGATAAAATCTATGATAAAACGTTAAAAGATGCAATGTTAACAAAATAGATGTAACCGTTTTGAAAAAACTGGTTTGACCTTATATCACCAAAAATAATTTAGTTACCATAATATTCTATTTGATTCTATTATATTAAATTAATAAAAATGAAGGGTTTAAAAAACAAACTGAATATTAAAATTATGTAACAAAAATATTATGTAAAATAAAACTACTAAACAGGTCAATAAAAATACGCATGATGTCGCTTTGTGTTTAAGTAAGACGAAACTCACCTTTTGAGTTCACAAAGTACAAGGTAGTGCAATTTTTTTGCTTATAACATGCAAATTATCACATTGAAGTTAAAAGGATAGCGTTTTCTTATTCAACATCTTGCTTTTTAAAGAATATTTTTGAAAACACAAAGAAAATTAAAAAAATGTTGTTTTCTTTTAATTTCCTTTACAATATAATACAGTGTCTAATTGATCTGTTTTTATTATTCTTCACATATTTATAATGTATAGTTGACCAGATGACAGAGATATTAATGTTTAGTGGCATAAGACTGTCCACTTCCCTATATTGCCCATATTATCGTCTCTTGAGTATCTTAAGAGGCGACGGATGTAAACAAGCAAGGAGATGGGCAGTAGCTTCTTATACTAACATTAGGAAAACGCTGCTGCTTACTGGACATGACGAAAAACCAACCTACTAGAAAATCTAATATAATATATTAAAGATATTTATAGTTACTTTGCAACCATCCGCTCAATTAAATAAAATGATATATGTCTTACCTAGTTCGAAGAGCACCTCCCGTCCCTTAATTGCGTGCACTAATCCCGTCACCACTAATCCCTGTACCACTACTCCAAGCACCACTACTCCCAACACCACTATTCTAGGAAAGACACACCATCGACTTTCAGCCGTCAAGCCCCAGAACATCCTATGTTGTGATTAAGGTATACAAAGAGTCTGTATTACATTTATTCATTTTAACGTGTTATTAGAAAGAAGTAGCAGCACACGTCCTAATTTGTTTAGGTTTAACGAGTTTATTATCTCAAAAAAGAACAAATATTCACTTACGTGAGACTTAAAAACAACATAATCGGTAAAAATAATACATTTAAAAACGGTGACTTATATGAATAAAGTTACATAAATATATCAAAATTGGGATTAAAAAAGCACTGTCTTCAAATTAATGTTTGACAGTGCTTTTTTAATTTATCTTTAAATTTTTCCTTGTTGTTTCCCTTTGTTTTTCTTACAACTCCTATTGAACGATTAGAAGTAGTGGATATTCTCCCAGTAAAACAATCCAAGAGTTGAGGCCTATTGCAGCAATATACTTTTGATAGATTGTCACGATAATGGTAGGATAACAGGCTGCGAGACGTTCCGTATTAGTTCTTAGAAGTAACAACACATCTATATTCTGTAGGCTTCCTTGTTTGAAACGATAAACTTAAGTCACCTCTAAGTAATCCTTGTGTTATTGAAACTTATACGCATTAAATTATTAGCAAGTTCTGGAGATGTTCCTTTTCAACATTACAAGATTATTCAGTTTTTATGGTAGTTAAAAATCTATAGCATTTTTATGAGACGTTTGTGGTTTTCTTAAGGAGACCTCCAGTGAATTCCGGTAACGGTCAATCAAGACTGACAAGCGGTATGAGTGTATCCGATGTTTGGTAAACAGCTACAAAGAAATAAGTTCAATAAGCTGCGTCCTCACTGACTGTTATTATAAAAGTTAAAATTACAGCCTATTTACTTTCTAGTGCAGGGCACTGGCCTGCTCTCATTTCTGAGAGGGTTTTAGGGCGAGGAAGTGGCCGCCGCGCTGCCCCAATGCGTGTTGGCGAACTTCACATATCTTCGAAATAGTTTTTTTTTTCTTATTTTCAGGAACACAGATTTTCTTTATATAGACCTTAATTTTTTTTATATAGACCTTTCACTTTTTAAAGGATAACTGCAAAAGGTTCATACTTTAGTGTTGTTGAAATAAATCTTGTTTAAAATATTTGAAGTAAACGGGTTTTACTAGTTTTCAAACCCAAAAAGATAGAAAGTAAACACAAGTACGGAACTACTACAACTTTTTCCGACTTTTATGGCTAAAATCGTTGATTCGAAAAAAGAAAACAAGTAAGGAACGAGTCATAAAGTTGTTGTTGAAGCCAGGAAGTTTCAATATTACAAATTCGCAAGGGACATGATATTACTAATCTCTAGGAAATCGAGCAAACATGTTTACACTCACAAACTTGTAATATTTCAATAGCCAGTATAATAACAGGCATGTTCGTAGTTCACAATGTTGTATTAGTCCCTGCTTTAATATATGATAGTGAATGTTGGGTGTAGCAAAAGAAGCAGGAGAGTAGAATAAAGGATGTAGAAATGTTTTTCACTATTGCTCTTAAGTAATATAAAGGAAAAAATTTGAGTAAAAAGGCCAGAAATTGTTACGACAAAAGCGTCGTTTGCAAGATAATGTTATGAACAGGTTCAAGAAAGAAATACTTCGGTGGTTTGGTCATGTAGAATGAATGAATAAGGAAAGAGTGTCAAAACAAATTTACGTTGCAGAAGTGAACAGCAGAGCTGGAAAGGGTCGCCCTAGACGGAAGTTTATCGATCAAATTAGCGATATTTTTTTATTTTTTTTATATAGAATAGGGTGACAAACGAGCACACAGTCCACCTGATGGTAAGTGGTTGCTGCGGCCCATAGACATCTACATCTATCTTCCATTACAAATGAAAATGCAGATGCGTTGTCACCCGTGAGGACTGAGATGGAATACCTCATTTCCAGTAAAAAGGGTCTCCGGTTCTCTACACTCACCATACGAAATACAGCAGCATTAAGCTACTATTTCACGCCGGTATTCTGTGAGAGCGTGGTCCTTCACCGGTCGACCGGTCGAGCCGACCCATTCGTGCTACAACTATACTACTAATATAACTGCAGCATGGCTCTACCGCGTAAATTAAGAGCACTCTTAATCACCGAGCATGTGTACGTAGGTATATGTAATATAGTATATAAAGAGGTGGGAGATGGGTGTCAGGATCGTTTCAAATGGAAGTCCGTATTCTCTAATAATCTAAAGGGCTAAGACTCAATATTTATGTCAACTTATAATTAAAGTAAGCCGAGGTAGCTCAAATGGTTAGCGCTCGTTGTTAATTTCACATGACGCGAGCAACCCGGTGTCAATCCCCACCGGCACCAATGAAATAGTTAAATGGAATTTTAAATGCTAATTTATCACGTGCTTGGTGGTGAAGGAAAACATCGTGAGAAAACCTGTGTTCCTAAAAATAAGAAAAAAAAACTATTTCGAAGATATGTGAAGTTCGCCAACACGCATTGGGGTAGCGCGGCGGCCACTTCCTCGCCCTAAAACCCTCCCACAAATGAGAGCAGGCCAGTGCCCTGCACTAGAAAGTAAATAGGCTGTAATTTTAACTTTTATAATAACAGTCAGTGAGGACGCAGCTTATTAAACTTATTTTTTTGTAGCTGTTTACCAAACATCGGATACACTCATACCGCTTGTCAGTCTTGATTGACCGGTACCGGAATTCACTGGAGGTCTCCTTAAGAAAACCACAAACGTCGCATAAAAATGTTATAGATTTTTAACTACCATAAAAACTGAATAATCTTGTAATGTTGAAAAGGAACATCTCCAGAACTTGCTAATAATTTAATGCGTATAAGTTTCAATAACACAAGGATTACTAAGAGGTGACTTAAGTTTATTGTTTCAAACAAGGAAGCCTACAGAATATAGATGTGTTGTTACTTCTAAGAACCAATACGAAACGTCTCGCAGCCTGTTATCATACCGTTACCGTGACAATCTATCAAAAGTACATTGCTGCAATAGGCCTCAACTCTTGGATTGTTTTACAGGGAGAATATCACTACTTCTAATCGTTCAATGGGAGTTGTAAGAAAAACAAAGGGAAACAACGAGGAAAAATGTAAAGATAAATTAAAAAAGCATTGTCAAACATTAATTTGAAGACAGTGCTTTTTTAATCCAAATTTTTATTATTATTTATGTAACTTTATTCATATAAGTCACCGTTTTTAAATGTATTATTTTTACCGAAGGTTGTTTTTAAGTCTCACTTAAGTGAATATTTGTTCTTTTTTGAGATAATAAACTCTTTAAACCTAAACAAACCAGGACGTGTGCTGCTACTTCTTTCTAATAACACGTTAAAATGAATAATGTAATACAGACTCTTTGTATACCTTAATCACAACATAGGATGTTCTGGGGCTTGACGGCTGAAAATGTTCAGAGTGTGGTGCCGACACAAACAGACTCCTAGGCAATAATTATTCGTAGCATAAATGAAAAATGCGCTTTATGTAAGCCTCTCCCAAAAGTATTTTAGAACGAGAAGTAAATTTAAAAAGCAATGTATCGAAGAAGATCTGAGCAGGTCTCTTCTCATAACTGAAATAATTTTGGAGTAGGTAAGCGTCCGTCACGCTGATTAAATCCATATAACCGTTCTCATGTCGTAATACATTATAATACTTGTTGTTCATTATAATCTATTGTGACGGCCCATTATTATTATTAATAATTAAATTCAATATAAAGGGGCGTCAAAAATAGTCTTAAAAATATATATTAAGCAATGAAATTACATTAATAAGCATAAAGATAATATAAGTACATTTAAGATATTAGACCAATAATATAGTAAATAAAAAGCAAAATATTGTCATTCATAATAAATAAATTTATTTAAAAATTTGTAATAATATTTAAAGATATGATAAATAATAGAAATACAAGTCAAAAATATTATAAAAATAAAGATAAATAACATTTATAAGATAATTAGAAAATTGGTTAAAAATGCCGGAAATACATACCTGCAGTTGTACACATATATGGGGTGATCGGAAGCCCGACTGCTTGAAGTACTGTAGCACAATGACTATTCCTATATTAGGGACTTATGATAATAAACTCAATGATACAAAAGCAAAACTATAGAAGGTCTCCACGATGAATTTGCATTACAATAGTGGGGTCGTGGGTTCGAATACTATATATAAATGACTTATGAAAGTAAGGTCTATGATACAAAAGCAATACTATAGAAGGTCTCCTTGATGCATAAGCATTGTATGGGGTGGTCGGGTGACCGACTGCTCCTAGTACTGTAGCAAAATAACTAGTCCTTATTAGGGACTTGAAAAGGATTATTGTGGTGGCGTGTATGCTTCACGCGCAAATGGTCCGAGGTAAACTTGGACTCGCTAACCAATGTGTCCTAGACATATCATCTTAGTGCCGGTGGTAAGCGGGTTTGTTGTAGCAATACGGCTTTCCCGTGGACATCGCACACCCATACCGTTTGTGGGCGACGTCGTAGCGCATAGCGATGCGTCGTCTATCTTTCGGATCGGATACGTTGGTGATATTTTTTAATTAATAACAATACAAACTTTGTTACCAAAGTCGATAGGGATCATGTGGGTGTGTTGTGAGGGAGCGCCACCCGTGTGATGGTTGCATTGATGCTTACTGTTACTTGCGGTATTGCGTCTTGTGATCTGCGGGTGTGCTGCGCCTGATTAGACGCATTCTTGTGGTTCTGGTCGATGGAGGTATACAATTAACAACATCATAGTGCCGGTGGTGAGCGGGTTTGTTGTAGCAATACTGCTTTCCCGTGGACATCGCACACCCATACCGTTTATGGACGGCGTCGTAGCGCATAGCGATGCGTCGTCTATCTTTCGGATCGGGATGAGTGTGTTTGGTAGCACTTTTAAGTGTAACAGGCATATTCAACTTCATGTCTTAGTTCATTAGCGCTATGATACGTGGAGTTTTGTTCATTGGCGTCCTAGTAGCGTGCTACTATGATACGTTGGTGATATTTTTTAGTTAACAATACAAACTTTGTTACCAAAGTCGATATGGATCATGTGGGTGTATTGTGAGGGGGCGCCATCCGTATGATAGTTACATTGATGCTTACTGCTTCTTGCGGTATTGCGACTTGTGATGGATCTGCAGGTGTGTTGCGACGTACTCTTGTGGTTCTGGTCGATGGAGGTATGCGGGTGGTGATGTCTGCTGGGATGTATGGGGGACCTTGGGATGGTGTAAGCCCGACGATAGTCGTATTGATGCTTGTTGCGTTCTGTAGCATTGCGTCTCTGCGATGGTTGTTTGGTGGGACGCTATTCTCAATGGCGCTCTCTGCGTCTTGGTTTGACTCACACCTAAGTAGCTTTGCCCAAGTCAGGTCCCTTTATTACGGGGCTGCAGACTGTCTGCCCTTCATGATGTTTTATATAACAACATAATAATATATCTTTGTAACTTTCCCAAATTTGAATGATTGAAGGCAACTTGTTGTTGGGTGAGATAAACATGATCGAAAATTCATTTACTCAACGTCAGTGACACAAAACCTTTCTGATGGCGAATTATTACTCTTATCTTATAACTGCCTTTTGGCTATATCTGCCGTTGTATTGGTTAGTGGAGCATATGTGTCCACCTCATGCGGGTGATAGCTGGCGGGAGGATGTGAGGAGACTCTCAAGGCTGCGGCCGAAAGCCGCACAACGTGGGACCTCATTCCCTTGAGGTGAGCGGTAGACTCATGACACGTTCCGTGGCTAGTAGCCGTGCTGATCATGCAATTGGTGGTGATGCCATACACTTACATCACGTCTGCAGGAGCGGCGGTCTGGCAGGTGGTGGCGCTCACGGAGGGTTTACGGCCGGTGTGCCTATTAGCCTAAACCGTGTGACGTACATTCACTGTGGCTGGATTCGTTCGTATTCTGTTTGGCGTTTACATGCACTAACATGCGCGACTTCGGTCGATGTTTGTGCTTACGCACTAACAAGGGGCCAAGCCTCTTTTACTGGTTCGCCAGTTATAGTGCTGTGGACTGCGGTCCAGTTCGCGAATTAGCGTTCCCTTCGGGGGGAGTGCATCAAAATGGTTGGCGCTCACCGCGCACGGCGTGTGACTTTGCCTTTCCTACATTTTTTAAATTAATGTAGGAGAGCGAAGCCCTTGTATCGAGTTTTTGTATAAATATATTGTGAGCCTTTCCCAAGCGGGAACGGATAAATAATAATAAATTAATAATGTCAACCTGATACAAGTGGAATAGGGACGTTTTATGTTCTTAACCTTTCTCGAGCCCTGTCTTCGTGAACGGGGTTCACTTAGTTTATAAGGCACTACCAACAGTTTTAAATTGCTCTAGTGAATATTCATTCTTTCAAAAGACACCTAAAAGAACTAAGTTACTAAACAAACACAACGTAAATAAGGGTCCCAACTAAGACGATCACGCCAAAAATATTACAAACGGCCTATTATTTAACCTTTTGAAAGATCATTTAGAAAGATCAAAACATATCTTATTTTTCTTGGTCACATATATAATGTTATTGAAAAGGGGGAAATATTTTATATATATATATATATATATATATATATATATATATATATATATATATATATATATATATATATATATATATATATATATATATATATATATAGAGGGGGGGATCGTTACACCATCAACAGTCCACTTTCAGCAGTGTCTTACGTGACAAGCATAGCATAGGCCTTCCACATAGTTTCCTCATAGTGGTTATGTTAGCACTACAATAAGCAAGTAAAATGATATTGATTTAGCACAAAAGTGAATTTCTTCAACATGTGAAACTTTGTTACGTCATTGAAATAAATATTTGCCATTGAGTAAAATGCTTTTGAGTTGTTAACCCTAACTAAGATGGAATACCTCGTTACCAGTAAAAAGTGACTCTGGTTGTCTACACTCATCATGCGAAACACAGCAGCTTTGTGCATATCACTGTCGTATTCTCTGAGAGCGTGGTTCTTGTCCAATTCTACCACCCCTTCTAAAGTGGCTCTTCCACGTAAAATTCCATTATATTACCTTGTGGAAAATATAATACATAGTTGCCACGCTTGGCTGGCGGATGTTATGCAACTGACGACTTTTTTTAGTTACTGATAACCTCTTATGCCACTCGGGGGTGATATGAGGTAGCCGATTTTCTTACTCCACCACTACATGGCGAATATCCTTTGTGTATGTATATCCAAAACATTAAAATATAATAATTTTTCGACATTGATGTTGCCCTGCAACTTTTTTTAAACGGTCGAGTACAGAGTAAGATAAAACTAATGATGACCTCGTAAAACTATTATATCTTGCGTACTGTGAAATTTAGGGCAAATATTTATTCTCAAAGTAACCGCGGCTCATAGAACTGTGTTAATAATTAATTTTTATCCTAAGCGTTACGCCACAGCCCTGCGGCTGCGGTTTCGTATCCTGCACAATACAGAATGTTTGTATCAGCTACGTGTAATTGTTACGGGACTTGATGTTTACGCATGTACAAAAATATGTACATAATATACCGCTACAGGTTGCAGAGGAAAATTCCAGTGTGAGCATAATATTGTTTTAAATATTCAAATAGATAATATACAACATTTAAAGAAAATGTAATAACTTTATTAAAATATTTTTTACGCTGCTAGTACACGAGAATACCACTACCCCCTATAATCCGATGTTTGTACCAAGAGGTGACAGCCGCAAACTTACACGAGCGTAGCATTTGCATAACAACTCCAAATAACTAAATAATAAATGATGCATGAAAATTGTTATAATTATGATAATGACGACATAGATAATAAATATGAAGTCAAACCAACTGTTTACTGTCACTACCCGCTTCGGTGTACTTTATAATAGACTTCATTCTTGATAGACTGAATGGTATGGTATGGTAATTATTCCAATCCCTTCAGCAGTCTTTAGAGGGGGCCCATGTTCAGCAGTTCAGCAGCACTTTGATAGATTGCAATGAATAAATTTAATTAAAAAACAGTATTTCTTCTCAGTATTTAATAAGTATTTTTTTATAAATAGAAACATATTTTTCATATAAAAAATTAAGTAACAATTAATTGCACTCTTTACTACAGTATCATTTATCTACATAATACCAGTACTGGATGTACCTAATTAACTTGTCATGCTTAAATTCCCAAAAGACAAATTCAAGCCATCAATTAAGCCCTCGTATTATCGGAGTTTACATCCGTAAAACTTGTTTATAAGTTTCGAAGAGCGCCCATTTCTAGGAGAATTCCTTGTTCAATTTATTCAAAGGACTATAATATATATTTTAATCCTGTAACCTTTTCTTAATTTTCTGTTTTACTACTATTAACGACTAATAGATTTTAGTGGTAGAAGACTGCAGCTATATTACTCGTATGGTTGTAGTACGAATGGGTCCCGGTGATAGACCAAGTTGCCGTATTCAAGCACTACTGCGTCCTCACCTTCTCTTCGGGCCTCAGATAATCTCTTTTTCCAGCTCCAGGATATTCTCGTCAGTCCTCAGGGTGCGTTCGTTAAATGCTGACGGGTTGAGTCGTATAGAGTGCCAACCGAACTTTCACCGGAGATTTTTAGCACCCTGTGCGCCGTTGTTACCTTAATCGCCACCGTAGCCAGGAATAACGGGGCCGCGAGGGAAGAGGTCCGTTTCTTTTTACCTTTCGTCATACACCCCATATTAGCAAAGCCCTTGGCAAGTAGCTTTTTTCGTAATAATTTTGCTGTTATGTTAGAAAGATGCTGCTGCCCCCCTTGCTTGTTTCCCACTGTCGCCTCTTATAATATCCACAGGCGATATGGGACAGTAGATATTCGTGCACTACCACTAAACATTGTCAATTTTATTTATTTCAATTATCCCATGTAAAACAGAAATTTAATAGATAAATATTACTAAGACCGAAAATTCAAAGATAAACTCCTGTTAGGTACGCCAACAAAATAAGGTCTCCATCTCGCAAATAATGTGAATTTTATGTTTTCCTAAAGAGATTTTTCGCTTCTGCAGCGATATTCTATAATACTACCACTAAATATGAATGCTTTAATAAAAGCACAAAGAATTATTGAGAAATTTCACATATTTGGTGAGTGAAATTCTTCGAAAGGTTTGCTTCATCTTACGTAAAACGTAGGGCAAAGGAAATGAAATAATTTGCCGGCGTCCATTGATTTATATGTTACACTAGATAAGTAATTTCCGCGCCAAAGCGTTGTCACTTCACATAAGGCCACAGCCTTATACTCAGCGAACGTCGGTTCAGTGTTCAAGGTGACGCCGTCCGAGTTAAGCCGAACGATTCACAACAAAAAATGGGTAAATGCGTAGTGAAAGAATGCGTTTCAAGGTCACAAAAACATAATAAATCAAGCGGAATCACTTTCCATACGTAAGTTTTAATTTATATATTCATATTAACGTTTAAAACACTAAAAAATTAAATAAAATATCGAATATTGCCATTTAGGTTCAATGTTGCCACTTTTCCGCATTTGTGATTATCCTACATTAATGGGAGACTATATAATTAATGGAGTAAGTTAATTTGTTACCTCCGATTTTAAATATTTTGGAAATTATAATAAAAACTACGTTTTAACTTTCATACAATATAATTAATTATTCTTATTTTAGTTTATTCTTGAATTATCTTTTAAATATATTTTATTACCTATTTTATATTAATAATTTTATATTATTTATAATTTCGTATACATTTTATATTAATTATATTTTATTAGATACCTATTTCTATTGTTTGATTTATTAGAACCATAAAAATACGTTTTATTTCATCATTATGTTTACTTCTATTTATCTGATAAGCTTTGTATCCCTTTTTTTCTAAGGGGACGTAATAAAGATTTTAAAATAAAATATACTTTTTTAATATAAAAACAATTAACTGCAGCTTAAAAAAACTCATTTTTATTGCGTATTTTAGGTAAAATTTCATATAGTAAGCCACACCAACCCGCCATTGCATGTTTGTGTGTCTATCTTTTTCTAATCTTACGACGACGATATTGTTTTCGCAACTTGTGTAAGTGAGATAGATATATGTTTACTTAAAATTGTTATTAGTTTCAAAGCTACGTCGTCGCGTTTGGATAGTGGTTACACTTTTTTCGACGCGCGGTAATGTGGTTTGCTCCTCTAGTCTTGTATAACTCAATGCCGGCGTCTGGTTTTCCGCCCGTTTATAGCATGGGTGTCTTAAGGCAAAAGTGATTATATTAATAGTAATAATGAAAATTATTACTATTTTTATTACTTATTCAATATGGAATTAGCAATTTTATGGCTTACAATTGATTGTATTTTATCTGATTGTTTTTATGTATGTAAATAAACTCAAATTTAAGTGAAATACGTAATGTGTAAGTAAAAAGACGATAAATATAATAAAATTGTGTTTTAACTTCAGCTGATAATCGATACAAAAATCTCAAACAAATACATATTATGTTTAGTTTAGTGTTTAGTCACTTCCGAGAGCAAAAGGGAGAGCCTCGTTTCGAATATTGTTTTTTTTTTAATTTTGAATAAAATACTCGCAATTTCCTTCGTTGTCGCTATTTCTCGAGGACCTGATCGTACACGTACGATGTTGCGTTGGCGCATCAAACATCGAGAACGAACGTAAATCATGGTCACTATTTTCGCCCTAGACTTCTAGATAATCCGACTCTTCGTCATCAGAACATGGAGTACCCTCTAAAATGTCTTCATCTTCCTCCAATAACCATAAATCGATCTGCTGATCTCGGTTTGCCATTTTTAGTTCTAAAATAAAAATTTAAAACAATTTTTTTAGCAAAATAGCTATAAGAAATTACTAATTTCAATAAATAAATATTATTTACTACAAAAGGTGCTATAAATATATCATAACAATTACAAAATTGTTAAAAAGGTTATAAAAGGGTCGTCACAAAATACTTACGTAAACGGTCGCGCGGATGACATGTGACCTATGAATATTCACTTCTCCTGACTTAACCGAACCACGCAAGCGCACGGCAGTTACTGACGTCACGCAGCGTACTATGAGTAATAATACTAAACTGGGCGCCAGCGATGTGTTGCCATATAAAAATCAAGAATTCCCGGCCATTTAGTCAGCGTGGATGACTAATGTTATCCGCGCGACAACTCTAGGGGGGTACCACTCCGAGTGCTTTGTGAACTGCACTTTCGGCATGGAGCACTCACACCGCGGGATGGTCGTCGGCGTACTTCCCCCATCATCGAGAGTCGAGTTGGACGCAAAGAAAGAGCCTAGCAGACCGGCTTTCTCCTTTGCGGTATACAAATAGTGTTATGCAAATAGTTGATTTTTATAAATACAATCAATAAACTTTTATATACAGTTATTTGATTTATAATTTATATTAAGGTTAAAATAACGTTTGCATCAATTGTAATTAAAAAAAAATTATTCTATTACGTTTTAAAAAGTACATGCCTTAAAATATTTTTAGGATTATAGAAAGTCGTAAGTCTGAAAAGCATGAAAAAGTGTTCATTGTTTTTTCTTTTCCGCTTTATTTTATTTTAGTCTAAATTGCGACTTATTACGAAATATGTATTGTTCTTATACAGCACGCCGTCTATCCAATGAACGACATGTAATGTAACGTGCTACGAGATATAGCGTGCTGCAAAACTTCACGCGTTTGCCGGCCTCCTACACGCTTTCTTATAAATAGCGCGCTATAACAATAACATAGCGTATAACATAGCGTAGCGTAACATAGCGTAGCGCGCTAGAAATTCATAGCTTTTAGTCTGTAGGGTGCTGATGTGATGATTAAAGACGAATATCCTTTACCTCTTATCGATGGCTTGATAGAAAAATGCAAGGCTGGTAAAGTATTTAGTGCCATAGACTTAAAAAACGGGTACTTTCATTTAAAAGTTAATGAGGACTCTATAAAGTACACTGATCCGTCCGATCTAAACCATTCAGATGCTTTAGCCCAAAAAATTCCAATATTGCACTAATATGAAAAACTGTATCATTAATCGTTGTCTAAAACGCACAATACCAGAATATAAATTTGCAAGTTATGTATATTGTATATACTGTAAGTAGTTTGTAGGTATCCGTGCAAAAAAGGAGACAATCAATTTTTGTATGGAGAATGGGCCCAACACAAATTTTCGCGTCACGCAATGAAATGCATGTCGATTTGTTCCTTATAATCTATAGATTACAAAAGTAATATTAGTTTTACCACATATAAACGGAAAACTGAGAAATTAACAATTAAAATATGAATTTTAAAATAACCTAGAAATAAACTAAAAGCTATTTATAGTGGTTTTTACCGGTATTTTAAGTTAAAATAGTGCACTGTTGAATAATAGTTCATATAAAACCAAGTTGTAGGTACATTCAGCATTTTCAGGTACTTCAAAATCCATGGAAAATCTTTTTATAAATAAATATTTATAAAAAGATTTTCCGTGATTTTATATTTTTAGTAGTTACGGCAAAATATAGTGCCTGTCTGTGTACAAATGTGGTATGGATACTATTTTTTACATATATTGATTGTGAGTGTACTTCCCAATTACCGTTAAAATAATATGATTAAATTCAAGATGACTAAGGTATAAATATGTCCATTTATATTTACAATATTACCAACACACGTTATATAGTAAGAAAGATGTTTTAAACTGACTGTGTAAAAAACAAGTTATAATGCAACCGTATTTATAGATAGTAAATCATCATTTCCAACATAGTCTATATAATTCAGATCTATTAATGCAGACAGACAGACAGGCCCGGTGTCAAGACTTTTTTTAATATGCTTTGGTTGATTATTAAATACCTAATTATACATCTTAAAATGACTGGGTTCTAAAATACCAAAATGACTAGGTAATATCATGCTTATCTGTTATTACACACTGATAAATAGTGAGGAAGTAAGATGTTTTGAACTGTTTGTGCTAAGATAACAAACACACAGGTATAGTTTAATTGTGTTTATTATTAGCGATCCGGCCCGACTTCGCACAGGTGATTTCTTGATTTCGACAACAGCGCCACCTACCGAGTCCATATGTGAATATGAATCATATAGAGACCCATTCAAACACGCATAAACATTTCACCAAAATCGCTCGGATGGTTTCATAACGGACATAGGTAGAAACATTTTTCGTGTTTTCATATCAAAAGATCATATCAAAAGATTATTTCAAAATAACTTGATGGTAACATTTCTATTTATGATATGATATTGATATGTAATAAGTCCCAAAGATCATGTATAATCACTGCATTAATAATGGTAAAAATCGTCAGTGTTTTATGAGTCCTCTTTTAAAAATAACACAGCAGACAGGTGCAGTGTCGGCCCTTTGTTCATTTAAGTATTCATCTATTAGCAAGTATAAATCCCATACATCATTAAAATATAATGTCTCGCCCGTTTACGATATTATTAGAAATCAGAAGGATATTGGCAATTAAAAGAGATAAAAAAGGGTGCCAGAGCAATAAATTCAACTTTGCTCGGCGTTTATTTATAAATTACACATATAACATAATATATAACAGATAATAAAGCACACAGTAAAATAGAAATAGTTCAAATAAGCAACAAAAATTATAATTTTTAGTCATCATTATTCATCATCATTACAACAGTCCACTGCCGAACATAGGGCTCCTAAATTAAAGATGTAATGTAAAATATTACAGAGGCCTTCCGTGAATTGCCATCACGTTCCGTCCCGTATGGTATCGTAAAAGTCGACAGAATAAAATAAAAATACCAGGAGATGAGCAGCAGCATCTTCCTATAGAATAACACAAAAAACTTTGGTTGCCACAAGTGAAACAACTATAGCAAAAATGATCATTTATATTACAATATTAATACGCATTAAGATTAATAATCATCATTCATCATTTTCAATATCATTACTTGAAAGTAATATATCATCTAAAAAAGATGCAGGTGGTTCAACCTCATCTCGATGCCGTGCCCAAGATAGAAACCAGACAACAGACATGACATGTGCACAGCAGCCAACAGTGCGTCTGCCTACCAAACAATTGCAACAGTACCCAGTAAGAGCAGCCCTAGTGTTAGCAATTGATTGGTTGGTATCAACTAGTATATAAGTGTAATAAGTTTTTTTACTAGTGTGCCTTGATTGTATCTTACCTCGCAATAGATAACTATTTGGACCAAAATCATGGACAGATTGCAAGTATACCTCGATTTTATATTCTCCAAAAGCCCTGACATGCTCCCCGTAATAACTACGAGCTTGTTTAATTTGATAAATTCCTAGACTAAACATAATTAGATCCTGGAATGTCAGTTGAGGAAAATTATCCAGCTCTGGAAGATTACCATTAATGCTGGCAAATCGCACTCTCACTCTATTTAAATTGTGCATTTCTATGTAGGAGGCTAAATTATTTGGAGTGTTTAGTTTGGCTTGAGCAATTGCCAATATCTCTACAGCATGAAAATTATTACGAATCAACGTATGAAATCGATTTATTAATGCAGCTGCAATTTTAAAGTATAGCATGAGATGAGTAGAAGCAGTATTAAAATATTCCTGACGAAATAATTTGAATTCCCGTTTAAATCTCCCATTTACAATTTCAATCACCCACCTGCACAAAGTTACACATCTGAACTTGTTGGCAGCAAGGGTTGATAATTGTATTTCACCAGCTTGTTTAGATTCAGGCATATAAGCCTTATAACCACATTGCTGCAAGAATGGAATTGCATCCCTAAAACCTCTATCAAGAATAAATACATCGTTTTCTCTAAAATAGGTTCGCAGTGGACTATTATCGTTGAACAGTCTAAGAATTATAGAAGCATCTGATTCTGTTGCAGGATATGGTCCAAAAACATCAAGGATATAACCATTACAGCACACTATTAAAAATGGCTTAACTAAGTTACGATACTTATGTAAACTATATGTTTGCTTCTGGTATAAGTAATTACTACTTTTTTGCAATGTATGTACCATTACATATTACTATGGCTGGCATAAATTCAGGATCCATATCTGGATTACCAAACAAGCCATTTGGTATTGTCAAGTTATATTGAGCAACTTGTTGAATGCATAAGGTATTTGTCCCTAAATGCAGTTGGATGAATTGCTCTTCAAAGCACTGACTTACAATATTTAAGTGATTGAACACAGTCGATGAAGCTACATTAAATAGAGAAGCTATGCGTTCATTGCTATCACCTGTACGAAGTTTCATTAAGAACATAGCTAGACTTCTTTTAGGTGATTTAACTCTTTCACTGATAGATGGGATTTCATCTAGTAACAGTTCAAATTGGTAGTTGGTAAATACTAACTAATATTTGCATAATATTGAATTAAGTTCAATGATATTTAAAATATTATAATTTTGAGTAACACTACTTTTAAGTAAGGAACAAAGGTTGTCTATCTGAGATGCAGTAAAATCTGAACAGTTACTACTCGTGTATAAATTATTCCAATCATTGTGGGATTCATTTAAATGGTATTCACAAATACGAGCGCACAGTGGCACATAAAATGAGTGATCAATCAGCAATCTCTCTTTAAGTAGTTTAGGTATTAAAAATCTAGATAAATGATTACATGACTTAAAAATACAGTGACGGGAAGTAGAAGCAGCACGCTTATAATTAGCCATAGTAATTGTTGATACCGCTCTGGAAATGGCAGGGGTTACAGGTGCAGGTATAGGGGGTGGTTGTGGGATCATGGATTGTAACTCCATATCCCTGTTCTCATTTTGTTGTCTCTGTCTCCATACAGCTCTGGAAGTCCTCAGCCAGCAAGGACTGCATACTCGTTCTAAACGATCCACCTGAAAAAAGTTATTTTTTTATCAACTAACAGAATGAACTATAGTTTGACAGTGTCTACTCTAAATATTAATAATATTTATTATTGTTCTATTTATTTCAATCTTTCTAACACTAAATAGTTTTAATGTCTTTTAAAATTATAAATATTAGCATGCAATTGTTTCCCCTCATAATATTTTTGTGGCACTACTTATTTAAATAGAAATAAATAATACATCACATATCAGACAAGAAGTAATTATTTTAGAATTATTAACAATATTTCACTAAGCCCAAGTTCTTTAAAGTTTCAGATAACATTAAATGATTAAATTGAAAAACTGTCATTCTTTACGAGTTGGGGTACTTTCAACTAATTATAAATAATTTTGTAAATCTTACCAAAACACAAAAGATTCGATCTTGATTCTCTAGGGTGAAATACCGATTCACTAGATCGATTTAGAACTATATATCGATATGACATTGACAGATGAAACGTCAAAAACGTTAGAATATTTAATAAATTAGTCGTTTACCAATATTTTCAAAAAATAAATAAAAATACTTCGATGCTGCTTCGGTAGCAAAACTCGCGCGTGGATGCTTCAGATAAACCCCCTTGACGCCCCCCACAGTAACAGAATCTTCAAATTGAGGCGACCGAATTGTAAACCCAACCTGTTTTATTTATACTAATGTCATTTAAGGTAAAAAATATTACTTGTATAATAAGTACAAAAGCATACAAATATGGGTGTAAGATAAGGAAGAAGTATCGTTTATCTAATAACTAAAAATAAAAAACTGGTTATTAATGGCAAATATCCCCCCATAAGACAATCTATGGGGAGTTCTATGTTCAGCAGTAGATTTTTGGTAGACTGTAAGCTTAAGGATAACCTGTTAGTGAACAGCCATGTTGAATGAGCATAAATATCAGGCCATATTGTATGCAAGGTGTCTGATTTTACAAACATCAATCTGTGTACCAAAGCGATTGTGGCAAATCCTCTGGGCTGCCTATTTGAGGCAGGGGACCATTTACAGTCTTTTAAAATAAAGTAAGTACCTGGTGTGATGGTATCCACTGCAAAATAATATCTCTTTCTTCAGCGTTAATAGGCACAGTCCGTCTATGGTGTGCTCTTAAAATTGAAGATCCACATGGAATACAAATATTCCTGTACCCAAATCTTCTAATGGAGTGAGCAGATGCAACACTTTCTTGCAATATTCTTAGGCAGTTACAACAAACTGCATCAAGTGGGTGTAACTGAAAAAATCAGGAATTAAAAATAAAAGAGTAAATAAGTATTAAGTTCAGATAAATGTACATTTTGAGGAGGGAAGCGAAGTTGGCATGAAAGTGAATGTTTGATGTGGAACCCTATATTATTTGAAATACAATACATTTTCAGTTAAAAAAAAATTGGAAATCCAAAAGACAAATATGGATTAATATATTATGATTTTACAATGTTTACAGTATTTCAGGTATATCATATAGTGATAAATAAACTTTATAATAGAGTATTATGGAGTTGTGTAATATTAGTAATATATGGGGGAGGCCTATGTTCGGCAGTGGAGTTTAATTGGCTGTAACGGTAATATTAGAATGGATTGAAATATTTTTGATTGCACAAAATAACTTATTTTTCTATTTACATAATATTTTATCCTTAGAATAAATATTGACACTGAAAAGGAATTCGGCTCGCAAGGACCAATTGAAAAGGACACAACGGACGGAAACTAAGAAACAGAAGGGAGGAATCAAGGCTTCTCTCGATCCGGCCTCCTATAACGCCTACGTTGGGTTCGGGAACAACGTATGTGATCTCCGCAACGGAGTAACACACTAGGGCGATAACCTCGTTCCTTTTCAGCAAGTAGGTTCAGACGGGGATTACGGGTCTTCCGAAGTCGTCCCGGTCCCGACGCCTTAATTCTTCGATGTGGACTGTATAACTTAAGGGATCTTGGGAATGAAACAGCAATTATCTTCAAACCGTTCCGTGAGAGAGTAATCACTTTTTCCTATCACTTCCCTACACTTTTTCTTTCTTCTTCTTATTGACTGCTGGTTTTATTCCCGAACGAATTGCAATAAAACCCGTTCACTAAGCTACCCCCAGAGCTATACGCGAAAGTGAGCCGCGCCATTCGCGTGCCTGCGCAACTTAACAACATGAATTTGTACTATTACTCTCTCACGTTTCACTTAATTTCTTTATTCACATAAATCACACATAAATACAAGTTATCTATTTAGATAGCACAAAACAATATCTACACCATGATATACATTATTTTTCCGTATTACAAAAATCCTTTAATTTATAAAACAAAATATGCCTACTTTACTCACAAATCCAAAATCCAAACTTCTTAAATATTTAACACAGAAAGTTAAAACAATGTTTCCCACTTGAATTTATACATATGTTAACTAATACAATAGTTTAATTTACATTTTCTCTATTTATTTCACTATTTAAAACACTTTTAAATTTCTTATACAAAACTATCATTATTTCACTTATGCACAGGAATTTTCACATAAAAATAACACAGAATTCACCTTTTTAGCACGTACAATCAACCTGAAATGTTTTACAAGTCATTTTTACATAAATTGCTGAAATTATAAACATTTTAAATTTTTACATATTCGGCCTCCTAAGGGCGTGGCCAGCGTGCTTCCGTGAACTCACACTATTTGAACAACTAACTTTGCACGGCTCTCGACTATCAGAAAAATGAAAGTCTGAAATACACTTAATTTTAACAATATTAAATAAACGAGTGCTTCTACATAATTTTCAAACAGTAGGAAACTATTTCTGATAAGACTCTTATTCGTTATCATGCTTCTTATCAGATAACAATACAAGTGAATGTTTTCATTAATCAATCATAACAAATAGGCATTTGTTTTCGTACAAACATATCATTCTTATACAAGACAATACTTATGCAATTAACTTCCGTTAATTCTGTTTATGCACAGAGTGATCATCTCGACCGGGGAACCAATCCGATCTCTAACTTCACTTTAATATTCCTTTGAATTTACATCATTGGAAAGATGATTTCAACCGGGGAACAAATCCGGTAATATAATTTATAACATAAAATTCCTTATGAATTTATTAAGCGATATTACTTAGGAAAACGAACAAACTAGTCTGGCCTGGGAGTCGAACCCAAGACCTTCTTATCATTAATTCGACATTTCTTTAAGATTTAACTAAGCATTTTCTTATCAGAACATTTAAATTGGACAATAAGTCTTTGAAAAGTTATTCGTCATCGGCTGACTTAATAAACTGAAACATTCTTATAGGCGCGTCGCCAACAATCTCCCCCCCCGTGCGTTAGCACCATCATTGGGGAGGCGTCGCGGGTACCAGGACTATTATTCTGGATGTAGGTCTCCTCAAGATACCTGTGCTAGTAATGACGTCAACCACTCTGGTGTGACCGTCTGGTCCCGGTAACGTTCTGCTAATTTTGCCTTTCGGCCACGTATTTCGTGGCAACGAATGATCTATTATCAAAACAATATCGCCTTCTTTAGGTTCCATGAACTTTCCGTTATTACCTGTTCGCGGTATTAAGGTAGGCATGTATTCCTTCAGTCACCTTGTCCAAAAATGGTCGGCTAACCTCTGTGCAGCTTTCCAATTGAGTTGACCCGTCAGATGCCGCTCTAGAAATAATCCAGGTGGTCGATCACCACATGAGCGTCCCAGAAGAAAATGATTGGGTGTCAAACCCTCTTCAGGACTATCCATACTGAATGTTACCAGAGGCCTGGAATTCACTGTGTGCTCTGCTTCTAAAAGTAACGTATGTAGAACCTCCTCTCGTGGGCTCTTTTCTCTGAGCGTAGCGGTCAACGCAATTTTAATCGACCTTACTAACCTCTCCCAGGCGCCACCCATGTGCGGTGCTCCCGGAGGTATAAATTTCCATTTAATATATTTCTTAAATGACTCGTTTTTCATGCCCTCATGGCATTCTTCGCATGCTTTCAATAATTCCTTATTCGCAGCTTTGAAATTTGTCCCGTTATCGCTGTATATAACGGCCGGTTTTCCTCTTCTGGCGATAAATCGCCTCAACGCCATTATCATTGACGCTGGTGTCAATGAGGCTGCTAATTCCAGATGTACTGCTCTGGTAGTCAGACACGTGAATAAAACACCCCAACGTTTTTCGTGTCGCCTTCCTATAGTTACACTCATAGGACCGAAATAATCCACAGCTGAGCATGTAAAAGGTGGTTCATGATGAGCTATTCTCTCCAGAGGAATATTTCCTTGTGGCACGTTCTGCGGTTTGGATCTGTATGTCCTGCACCACTGGCAATGATGTGACACACTACGTACTACATTACGTAAGTTCAAGACATAAAATTTCTGGTTCACCTCATTCATCACCGTCTGGTGATTGGCATGTCCAAAATGATGATGAACTTCTCTAATCATCATTTTAACGATTTCGTGTTTACCGTCCAATATGACAGGTTTTCTACTTTCCTCGGTCAAATTAGACTTGAAAGGTAAACGTCCATTTAAACGGAGTAAGTTATCCTCTCCTATTTCCATAGATAATTTACTTAAGCGTGAACTTCTTTTAACACTTTTGCCTGCTTTCAAGCATTTTATTTCCGAATAAAAACACTCGTCTTGAACGAACTTCCAAATTAATAATTCCGCCTTTTTCAAGAGCGCTATGTCCAACGCGCCATCGGGTCCTTTAACCGACTTTGCTAAAACTTTGTTGGAACACATAACCGACTTTTCGGCTGCGTCGTCGGGTCCTTTAACCGACTTTCTTAAACTCTTGAATTTTTCTACCGCTTGCAAGGTGCGTGCAGTTTCCCCAAGGAATTTCTTAAAACTGCTAAATCGTCCGTAGTCGGGTAGACTTAACGGTTCTTGCTTTCTTAACGCATTTACGCCCTTTGGCGATTTTTCTTCACCTGTTTCTAAGCTTTTTATGGTGTCCACTTGTTTGGGCCATAAATCAGGACTTTTCCTGAGGAATTCTTGCTTCTCATATTCCTTTTTCAACTCGCTATTTTTGTCGAGCTCTTTTTCAATATTCAACAGGCGACTTTCAACCTGCGCTCTATTCGACGGCATGCACTCATTGTCTGTGCGCCATAACAAAGCAGTCTCGTACCTATTATTAGGTATACGACGTACCGTTTTGTTCAAAATACTTAAAGCTCGTTCTTCTGGGTCGTTCACGGGCTTTCTAGCCGACACTCCCAGAGATTCCAAACTAAAATATTCCTTGATCAATTTATCCATATCTTCCTCCTTTTTGGTGGAAATGTGGTTAACGATCTTGATCGGTTTAATACCACCCGATATGTGACCATGTAAAACCCATCCAAGTTTGGTGAGCGATGCTACAGGTAGGTTCTTACCTCCTGAAATTAATTCACGAGTAACTATGAGATGCCAATTGTCCTGACCAATTAATATGGTAGGTTTGGACCTCTCATACATCAACTCATCCTTAATCGGTGTCAAATGAGAACACCGTTGCAATAATTCTCGGCTTACCGACTGCGGAGAAAGGTTAAGTGACTTAATTGTTTGTACACTTATCTCTTCTAAGTCGCTCGAGTAAATGCCTTTTATCTTAATGTTTAAGCGATACGAACTGTCGTCGTTAATTCGCTTACCTCCCACGGCTTCGATACGTAATCCCTCTTTACGTCCGCGAGGCGCTAATTTCTGAGCCATACACTCCTCTATGAGTGTCATGGTCGATCCCTCATCCAGAAGAGCTATTGTCTTGACCTTTCCTCTAGGTCCATACAACTCGACCGGTATAATCTTTAAGTATGCACATGCCAGTGCATTCACTGTACTAACAGTTGTAATCTGAGCATCCTTACCCCCCTCGTCCCCTTGTGGCGAGGTTTTTTCTTTGGAGTATCGGTGTAGCATTCGATGATGTGACATTCTACATCCCTCTACACCACATTTTTTCGCTTTGCACTCTAACCTCCTATGGTTAGGTGACAAACATTGGAAACATACTTTCGCTCTTTTGACCGCTTCCCATTTCTCGCGAATATTCATGTCCTTAAACTTGTAACAACTCACTATAGAGTGCTCCTTGTTGCATATAACACACTTATGTGTTACCCGACTCACAGGCTTATCCTGGGTTGTCATAACCACTTGTCGGTTGTGCCCTTTACTATTTCGGCGTTCTAGACGCTCGCTCGACTTACTTCGGCGCATATAGCGCTCGCTCACGGCACATCTGCGTACACCTCCCTTTGCAGTGTGTACAGTTTGCTTCCTGAATTCAGGACGCTTCCTTTTTTCAGGCGCATTTTCATTGTTTAAGGACGCTCCAAATTGTTCACTCAATAAATTTAAAAACTTGGCCATCTTCTGTAACTCTGGCTCCAAAGGATACTGAGCTCGATATTCAAACCATTTAAATTTAATCATAGTTCCGAGCTTCTCCACTATGCGGTTCACTAACTCCGGTGAGTACAAATACTGTGGTTGATTCAACGCTTGTATCGTGGCAACCACGTTCGTAATACGACTTGCAAAAGATCCTATATTCCGGCAGTCTTCTGCCAATCTTGGCATACGCTTTACATTCTCGATTTCGGCTAGAATGAGCATCTCAACCCTACCGAATCTTCTTTCGAGAGCGTTCATTATTTCTTCCGGTTCACACAAAGTAAACAACAACGACTTAACCGCTTCCTTAGCGGTGCCCTTTAATGCCCTCCTAAGGCGTGCGACATTTTGCACCCCTGAAAATTGGCTTCTCGTGTCTTCAAACACCGTTTTGAAAATTATCCATTCACCCGGGTCTCCATCGAACACCGGTAATTCCTGGAGGAAATGAAGCTGGGAAGACTTATCTTTACCAGCTATTTTTATTGCACTCACAATCGCTTCGGTCAATTCTGACACCTCACTCGCGTGTGTTTTCTGTGCATTTCCTTGGTTGCGCTCGATCTCCGCCCCTTTGCGGCGTGATCCTTTACACGCTTCCTTATCAGTAACATCGGGTTGTGCTACACTAACCGGCGCGCTCATTATGGTCTGCTGAACCCAACTCCTTACGAAAGGTTCCACCTGAGTATTCCGCTCTTCATCATCCTCACTCGAGTCGATCTCCTCTTCTCGGTTGAGTCGTGCCAACTCCAATTGAGACTTGGCCAAGGCAGCAGCTGCCTGTGCTCGTTCGAGCTCTGAGCGTTCGAATTTAATCCGCGCCTCTAATTCGGCTTTCAGCCTCGCCGATCGCGATGACCTACTACCTCTTTGTGACCCTTTATCACTAGTGTGCCCGATTACTGTCCTTGACGATGCCGCTTCTTCGGTCCTTTGACCTACTTTTTCGACCACCGTTTCACTCCTGGATATAACGGATTGTTGTGCGGTACTGGCCTGCGTACCACTGGTGTCCGTCCTGTTGCTTGTCGTTGCCACGGACGTCCCTGTGTCCCACGTGCATGTGGACGTGTCGGTGGTGGCTCCACTTGAAGGAGTTGCTCCATTTGACGCAGTAGCTGTGGTCGCTCCAGATGGTTCCGCTTCTTTAGCTTTTCTTGAGAGCCCTGTCCTTGTCCTGCTCCCTTCGCTTCTCCCTGTCTGGTCTTGTGCCTTCTTCATCTTGCAGGAAGGTGATTGTTGGCCTACGGTCCCTAACTGTCCCTACGGTCCCTACAACCCCTTACCTACAACCCTTCTACACCCCAACCTAACACCACTACCCCTCCCCCCCCCTTTATCTCCCAACCTACAACCCTACTACCACCCTAACAGCCCTATCAGCCCTATCAATCCTGGACGGGGCCTACCGAGGTGAGCCGTCCAGGGATGGAGTCGTGCAGGAATGGAATGGAGGAAAGGTTCAGGAACTGTCCCGCCAAGGAATATGACGAAACAGTCGAGCGGTAGTGCAAGCGCAGTCTCGCTCGAGAGAACTGCTCCACCCGAAGGTGTTGTGCCAGAGCCCAACCGTTTGGCACCGTTAGATGGTCGGGATGTATGCTGTGCTCGCCGCCCAGTTGCCGGTGACGCCTCGTCCAAGCGCCCTCCTCCGGCCGCGATGCAGTCAGGTGCCCACGCGCACCCTCGCCCGGCAGCAGCAGCGGTGGATGCTTCTTCCAGCACCCTGATGATCCGACAGGAAAATGCCGGACACGGTCGTCCGACAGGAAATGCCGAGCACGCTTGCCCGACAGGAAAATGCCAAGCCCTGCTTGGCCACGATGAGTGCCTTCACAAGACACCTGCGCCCGGCTGCGATACGTGCCCCATGCGAGCACACGCCCCCGGCCGCAATCCCGGTTTTCTTTCTTCCGGTAGTTCCAGGTCCCGTCCTTCAGCGCTGACGTCCTGGTCTTCTGGCCTTTGGTCCTATTGCTTCAGCTCAAACCTCCGGCTTCCTTCGGTTGCTGATCTTCACTCGGCTCCGAAGGTCTTCTTTTTTCCACAACCAGCAGTCCACAGCTGGTTCCTTGATCCAGCTGGCGGGGTTCGGGTGGTCTTTAATCCGGCTCGAAGGTCCAATTGAAAAGGAAACAGCTTCGGAAGGTCCTCCTGATCCGGCTGCGAAGGACCAATTGTAAAGGAATTCGGCTCGCAAGGACCAATTGAAAAGGACACAACGGACGGAAACTAAGAAACAGAAGGGAGGAATCGAGGCTTCTCTCGATCCGGCCTCCTATAACGCCTACGTTGGGTTCGGGAACAACGTATGTGATCTCCGCAACGGAGTAACACACTAGGGCGATAACCTCGTTCCTTTTCAGCAAGTAGGTTCAGACGGGGATTACGGGTCTTCCGAAGTCGTCCCGGTCCCGACGCCTTAATTCTTCGATGTGGACTGTATAACTTAAGGGATCTTGGGAATGAAACAGCAATTATCTTCAAACCGTTCCGTGAGAGAGTAATCACTTTTCCCTATCACTTCCCTACACTTTTTCTTTCTTCTTCTTATTGACTGCTGGTTTTATTCCCGAACGAATTGCAATAAAACCCGTTCACTAAGCTGCCCCCAGAACTATACGCGAAAGTGAGCCGCGCCATTCGCGTGCCTGCGCAACTTAACAACATGAATTTGTACTATTACTCTCTCACGTTTCACTTAATTTCTTTATTCACATAAATCACACATAAATACAAGTTATCTATTTAGATAGCACAAAACAATATCTACACCATGATATACATTATTTTTCCGTATTACAAAAATCCTTTAATTTATAAAACAAAATATGCCTACTTTACTCACAAATCCAAAATCCAAACTTCTTAAATATTTAACACAGAAAGTTAAAACAATGTTTCCCACTTGAATTTATACATATGTTAACTAATACAATAGTTTAATTTACATTTTCTCTATTTATTTCACTATTTAAAACACTTTTAAATTTCTTATACAAAACTATCATTATTTCACTTATGCACAGGAATTTTCACATAAAAATAACACAGAATTCACCTTTTTAGCACGTACAATCAACCTGAAATGTTTTACAAGTCATTTTTACATAAATTGCTGAAATTATAAACATTTTAAATTTTTACATATTCGGCCTCCTAAGGGCGTGGCCAGCGTGCTTCCGTGAACTCACACTATTTGAACAACTAACTTTGCACGGCTCTCGACTATCAGAAAAATGAAAGTCTGAAATACACTTAATTTTAACAATATTAAATAAACGAGTGCTTCTACATAATTTTCAAACAGTAGGAAACTATTTCTGATAAGACTCTTATTCGTTATCATGCTTCTTATCAGATAACAATACAAGTGAATGTTTTCATTAATCAATCATAACAAATAGGCATTTGTTTTCGTACAAACATATCATTCTTATACAAGACAATACTTATGCAATTAACTTCCGTTAATTCTGTTTATGCACAGAGTGATCATCTCGACCGGGGAACCAATCCGATCTCTAACTTCACTTTAATATTCCTTTGAATTTACATCATTGGAAAGATGATTTCAACCGGGGAACAAATCCGGTAATATAATTTATAACATAAAATTCCTTATGAATTTATTAAGCGATATTACTTAGGAAAACGAACAAACTAGTCTGGCCTGGGAGTCGAACCCAAGACCTTCTTATCATTAATTCGACATTTCTTTAAGATTTAACTAAGCATTTTCTTATCAGAACATTTAAATTGGACAATAAGTCTTTGAAAAGTTATTCGTCATCGGCTGACTTAATAAACTGAAACATTCTTATAGGCGCGTCGCCAACAGACACATATATATATATATATATATATATATATATATATATATATATATATATATATATATATATATATATATATATATATATATATATATATATATACTTTTTCGACTTTGATTTCTGATTGACTGACAAAAGATAATTAAACACACATAACATGTGATACATCATACCATGCCACAAAAACTTATTTTGTGTATATTGTGTGACTTTATTTTATCTATTATTTAAATTAGATTTCACTAATAACATAAAACTTCAATACTTTAACATTTAACACATTATAAGACCTGTCTTTATCATTTGTTAAAGGTTAATTCAGTATAAGTTATAGATTTTACAAAATTCTAGGAGGAAAAATAAACTTTTATATTACTCACATGGACTTTTACTCGTAAGTTTGCATTTTCGAATGTCATTGGCAAATTATATACATAAATGTGAAATAGGTATTTAATATTTGACTTACGTGCATGATATAACCCTTAGGTTAAACATTTTTTGCATCAATTAGACATTAACATACTAATCCACTTGTAAGCAGAAAAACTACTTATTTTTAAACTTTTACTTAACACGAACACAGTTTACATCAATTTAAACAAACAAGTTTATACCATATTATATTTTTTCTACCAAATAGTTTGAAACTACAGACTTTTTGTTTACAGTCAATGCCAGTCAATGGAGTCAATGCAATTGCAAAGAATTTTTTATTTTTTTTTATTTTATTTATTTATTCAGGATAACAACAGCTTATTAATACTTAAACAATATTCCTTAAATAATTAAACATGAAAAAGCCAATTATAGTTATCCCCAAAGTAGATAACCAAACATAACACTGTAAATCTAACACAATACAAAATAAAATCAGTAAGAACTATTACTAAACAGTAACAAATTAATTAAAGTAATAATATTACCTTCATGACGTACATATATATATATACAAATACAGATGTATATACGTACAAAAGACATACATAATTACACTTACAAACACGCACATATGAATCTATAAACGCAAATATATTTTGGTGTTATTGTTATTATATAAAATAGATAAAAAATTAAAAAGAGACACTAATATATACATACATACATACACAGATACACACACATATATATATATATATATATATATATATATATATATATATATATATATATATATATATATATATATATATATATATATATATATATATATATATATAAATACATACATACATATACATATATAATAACAGTATTAAACGAGGGCACAAATATTAATTTGGGTACTATTTTAATTACAATTTACTGATTACCTTCATGTGCATAGAATAAAAACTTGTTAATTTTGTTTTTAAATCCACTTTTAGTATTATTAAAAGGATCAATTGCGCTAAATTTTTTGTCGTAAGTTGCTACTAAACGCGTTAGAACATTGTTTTTCCCATAATTGGTCGGGTGAAAGGGGATGTAAAACAAAGAGTTTCTGGTATGTCTGGTACGTTTCAATGGGACATTAAATTTAATGAAAGCCAATAAGTCAGGGCAGTCAATTCCTCCGTGTAATATATCGAATAAAAGCCCCATATCCAGCAGAATACGTCTTTCTTCAAGCATTAACAGACCGTAAAATCTGCAATCGTCTCGATATGAAGAGCCAGAACGTCTAATTTTAAAATTTAAATGGGAAACGAACTTATTTTGAATCCTTTCAATTTTATGAACATATTTAGCATAAAATGGCGACCATATCTGAGAGGCGTACTCTAATATAGATCTTACATATGCGAAATATACTACTTTTAGGCTTTGAGAATTAGAGAAAGGAAGACAAGTTCTAGCTACAAATCCCAAATTACGAAACGCTTTACTGCAAATAGCATCAATATGCTCATTCATTGACATACGGGAGTCAAAATATACACCAAGATCGCGCACCACCGTAGTCCTCTCGATTACAACACCATTGAAATTGTATGAAAAAACTATGGGATTATTTTTCCGCGTAAATGAAATACACTGACACTTACCAACATTTACTGTGATTTTATTAGCAACATAGTAATGGTATAATATATTTAAGTCATTTTGAATTAGTTCACATTTCAGATTCACAAGTTGTTCATTATGCCTGTAAGTTGGTAAATAGCAGGAAAGAATGCAGTGTCATCTTGTGTCAAAATCCTATACTATTAAAGGAGCAATTCTTGTATATATATATAATCGGGATCTCGGAAACGGCTCCAACGATTTTCGTAAAATTTAGTGTCCAGAGAGTTTCGGGGATAATAAATCGATCTAGCTAGGATTTATTTTTAGAAAATGTATTTTTGTCCGTGTTTTTAGGCAATGAAAAACTGCTACAATATCGTTAGAAGAAGAAGGTAAATTTTGACGGATTGTTAGTGATTATAAATAGCTTAATTGGTATAATAGTCGGTCACAGAATTCGAGCCCATTTTTAGTATTTTAAAAAAAAAACAAGAGTGCAAGCGGGATTTAGAAAGGGAATGGGGTGTACAGATCAAGTCTTTTCCATGCGCATGATCGCGGAGAAGTTTTTGGCGAAAAACCAAAGAGTTTTTTGTGCGTTCATGGACTTGGAAAAGGCTTATGACAGAGTGGACAGGGATGTGTTATGGCAAACGCTGAACGCATTTAGGTTGAGCGCTGGTTTGATACAGGCATTAAAGTCTCTGTATAGGGACTCGAGTGCTTGTGTTAGAATCAACGGGGTCTACTCGGGCTGGTTTGGCATCCATAAAGGTGTCAGACAGGGCTGTGTAGCTTCCCCGTGGCTGTTCAACCTATTTATGGACAGCTGTTTGGAAAATTTGAAAGTTGAAGAATGCGGGGTAAGAATGGGTGAGTTAACCATCAAATGCCTTTTGTACGCCGATGATCAAGTCATACTTGCGTCGTCGGCGGCCGAGTTGCAAATGATGGTTACATTAATGAACAGGTCATTAAAAGAAAGGGGAATGAAAGTGAACGCAAGTAAGACGAAAGTGATGGTTTTTGAAAGAGATGAAAGCAAAACGGTATGTGAAATAAGAATAGAAGGAGAGTTAATTGAGCAAGTGGATGAGTTCGTATATTTGGGATGTGTATTCAGCAGGGATGGGAGATATGATAAGGACATTGAACGACGAGTGAATGCAGGAAATAAAGTAAATGGGGCTCTACACTCTATTGTGAAAAGTCAGAATGTGTCAAAAAAGGCACGTATGGCAATTCACAGTGCTGTATTAGTCCCTACTTTAACGTATGGTAGTGAAAGTTGGGTGTGGCAGAAGAAGCACGAGAGTAGAATAAATGCGGTAGAAATGCGGTCGCTAAGGAGTATGTTAGGGCTGAATCTGAGTGACAGGGTGAGAAACTGTGTGATAAAAGAATAGTGTGGTTTGCAAGATGATGCGGTGACCAGGATTAAGAAAGGAATGCTTCGGTGGTTTGGTCATGTAGAAAGAATGAATGCGGAAAGACTGACAAAGCAATTATATGTTGCAGAAGTGAATGGAAGAGTCGGAAAGGGACGTCCTAGGCGGAAGTTTGTCGACCAAATTGGCGATATACTAAAAATGGGCCAAATTAAGAGTACCCTTAACCGACGAGCATGTATGCGTAGGTATATGAATGTGGAAGAGGCGAGAAAGGTATGTCAGGATCGTGCTAAATGGAAGTCTGTAGTCTCTGCCTACCCCTCTGGGTGACAGGCGTGAGTGTTTATGTTATGTTTTATGTTAAAAAAAAACACGAAAATTTAAATTAAACAAATTGCACTCATGATTTTTTATTCAAATAATCAGTTCAGTTTTTTCTATTATGTCGCTAAAATCAAGAAATATTATTCGTATTTCATCAGTATGTAATTTGTATCTAAATGTAATTTCCAAAACACACGAATTAAAAAAAAAAACGAGCGAAAAATACCGAGCAAAGCTCGGTCAACCGGGTACTATAAAATAATTCAATCAATATAATATATCATTTATCAATTTAATATAACGAAAGATTAAAATTATAGCTATAGAAGGTATGAATTTAATAATAATATGAAGGGATATTTATTATTACTTTTAAAAACTTAAAATAATTAAGTACTTAAACATGTATAGATCGTTATGTGTTCCTGGAGTCTGTGGATCGTTTTTCTTTCTTATTATTTCTAAAAAATCGTACCATATCCCATATTATTCAAAAAAAATAAAAATATTAAGTAATACATTAATAAATAAAATATGTAATTTTCGTAGTAATATTGTTGGAATAAAATCGAGAGTAACAAAAATAATATATATTTCTCATAAAAGTTTAAATCTAGATAATATGTAATAGATAGATTGGGCTAAGCTTTCCATTGACGTCCGTCGAGTTGGGGGTTGATATTTTTTTTACAGAAAGGTTACATTAATATAAGCATACACGTAAAGTTTCAACATGCGGAAAAGCGTACTTTACGAGAAAAAAATTATTGAAAATCAATTATTTTTGCAATATTTATGTCAATCCCTATCTCAGATTGTATGATATTTTTTTTAAAGAAAGGTTACACTATTGTAAACACACACGCAAAATTTCAACATGCAGAAATGCGTACTTTTTGAGAAAAAAATTATTGAAAATCAATTATTTTTATAATATTTACGTCAATCCTTACCACAGATTATATCGAATTCTCGTCGTTGAACGTTCGTTTTCCGTACAGTTAAGTTGTCATACGTTCGGTAGCATTTTATTGTACATTTTACGTAAATAATTATATTTTGTACTCATTTAAATAGTTTTCATGCATACACATATATTTAACAGTTCATATTTAAATTACAAAATTATTATCATTATGAGCTATTAAAATTAAAATGTGTAGTGTTTACCGTTTTTTACCGGCTTGTGGAACGTAACGTAAAACTGACGATTTCTAAGAATTAATTAAAGCAATATGTGTATAAAATTGTATAAAACATGTGTATAAAACTGTGCCCACCTATTAGGGCAGATAACAAATAAAATAGGTTAGGTTCAACTTATGTCAAGGAACCGAATTAATAGACCCCGACTCCACGTGGTACGAGTCTGTCCTACCCCTAGAGTGGTTTTATAGAGCCGGAGGCGCGTAGGGAGAGCAGCCTCCGCCTGCTGTAACAAATCGTAGGCATCGGACGAGCCGGAGCGGCTGAGGCTGGTCGCCGAAGGCGACCAACAAGCCGAAGCTGCGGAGGCGAGGCTGGATGCCTGCGATTTGTTACGCAAAGGCGGAGAGGCTGCTCTTCCCGCAGCGCCGGAGACGTTGCGGTCTCAAAATAGATACAGAAATCCCTCTGAATGAGTGCCTCTATTTTTGGTGAAGGGTTTCCCCCTTCCTTAGGGGGTACCCCCTTCCCCCCAAGAGGTCCCCATGGTTTTTTACACTTAATATTTAACCATAAAAAATAAAATTTCCTCAAAATTAAAATTCAAAAAACTCAAAAAGGGGGGGGCTCCGCAACTTTTCCTTTTAAGGGGGAGTAGTACACCTCCCCCCGCCCTCCCCCCCACCCCCCTCCCACCTACAATTCGACGGACGTCAATGGAAAGTCGTACCATAGATTGTATAGTGCAGTCATTAGCTTTCCATGAGATAATATTATACCCACCTCATGAGAAATCCACACAGATAAAAGTTGGCGCACATCAGCAGTTGTCTCGGCCAGTAATTGTCTTCGCACACTGAGTTGAAACCTGACTCCACAACTGCAACATACACTTCTATTTTCATTGTATGCTGATCTAGCAGATTCCATTTTCTTAAAATCGCATATGATTACAAAAAAAAAACAGTAGCGTGACGAACGTCAATGCCGTTAAGATTAAAGATGTAGGTAATACCCCGCCGCCCCGCCCCGCCGTACATGTCCGCCGGCCGCTGGGAATTACCGGAAGTCAATGATAAAATAACGTTTTGGTTCACAGTCATTTAGAACTATGTTATAATGTGACATTAGCAAAATTTTTTAGAAATTAAACATAAAGTTCTTAGTGGTATCTTTTTTAAGTCAGCTTTGTGAAAAAATAGTTTTCTTTTTATACAAACTGCAAAATGACTACTTAGGTACACGCATTTTACCCATATTACACTAATCAGAACACGAATATCAAAACAACTAATTTTTTTTCATTTTTCTTGATTCCGTTTACATTTTCGAAAAATCTGTAGGCCATTTACTATTATAATTTGGTGTCTTTTTTTGATGTAATACCATTAAGTGACGTTAATATTTTTAGTGGGCCCAAAAATGATTGTCCCCTTTATGACATTAACTTATTTTTTATTTTAAATATTATAGCATTCATTAAAAAAGTAATTTATATAATTGATAATACGAAATTCGTTAACATTTAAAACAAAACATTGTCCATAGTGTATAATATGATAGTTTATCTTATTACCATAAAAGAAGAAGAATTTTTGATTATAAATGTTGTATTATTAGCCTTTTAAAAATATCAAAAACAGGAATGCCTGCAGAGCTTATTTTATGCACTTTTTAGTAGATAAAACGAAAATTTAATTTCTTACGCAAATAATATAGTCATTATTTAATTTCATCAAGCCTTTAGTCACTTTGTTGTAGAGTTAAAGAAAGCATATCGAAAGCGCCAGCTTGTTGCCAATTGAGCGCCATGGGATGACAGACAATTTGTCAATGACGCCGCAAAGGGGCGAACCTCAATTTCTAAAAAAATTAGAGGAGAGGAAGAAAACATTTATTATTCCCCGTTTACTAGCTTTTTTTCATCAGAAAATTAATCGTATTTAGAATTTTCCATTAAATCTAGTATTTTTTATGTTCTGTAGTAAAAATTAGTAAATATATTAATTAATAATAAATGGTGCCTGTTCTGCCGTATTTTTTTTTAAAAATTGAGGTTCGCCCGTATTTATCAATCCGCTTAATCTCACTTAAGAAAAAGTTATTTACGAAGCTCTACGAATTATTCGGCCAACTTATTATATATGAGTTTCATAAAAATATTCATATTAGTATATTACTCGCATTACACTTACCAATAACAAATATTTAAAAATAATAAGTAATGCATTCATTTTCTTCTTCAACAAGCTAACAAAGTCAACTGCAGGGCCTCTCTAGTTAAAAAGTATTTGCCAGCTGTCTATCGGAAGCCATCTTATCTTACTGAGTTTTCCCATCGTCGACTTTTACGATGAAATGCGGTTGTAGATTCCTCACTCCGCCACCACATGGCTTAGCTATGAGTCAATTAATGAGTTTTTATATTTTGTCTAGCTTAATTAATTTATTTTTATTTCCCTACGTTTCGGGTGCTTTACCCATGGTCACGGGGGGACTGAGGTGTTTGACGTACCAATGTAATAATTAGGCCGGCTAACTTAAGTTTTTAAATATTAATTTTGATCCGATCTACGATGAACAAGCTTACAGTATCTTGAAGTCTTACAGTGGTATGCTTGGGTTTGAATATAATTTTATTAATTATAGGATCCCAAGCAGATGGCAGCACCCATCCATCTTCTCCATTAAAATTAGGATGTTTTTTTAAACATACATTTAGTATATTTTTTTATATTTGATATAGATCCCTTTTAAAATATTCAGATAAAAATATCATTTATAGACATTGTGTAATATTATATTAAATAAACAACTATAATATACAAAATAAATGACAATATTCAAATATTGTTCTCGATATAATTTACCTATTTAACCATACAATCTACTATTACCTACGGTCATTCTACCTATGTTTATTCTATGATAAAAAAAAACAACCGCGCGAATACAGAGTAGCGCACTTTTTTTTTTGTTTGAGATAGGTGTTCTAATACGTAAGTACATAAATTACTTCAATGCATAAAAACGAAGATTTAAAAAAATCATCAGAAATTAGACACGTTTTTTGGTAATTTTAATATTTCGCAGTCCCCTCGCTTTTTGGCTCTAGAAAATCGATCATCTGATTTAGATGATTTTTATAAATCTTCGTTTTTATGGAAGATTTATGAAAAAAATATGGAAAATATCTCACCTGAATATTTCATATAGTTTTATAAAAATATAACATAGAAAATTATACGCACTCGGAAAAGCAGACGCCGGCAGAGCATTCCACTCCTTGGCTGAACGCATTATAAAATATGACTTATAGCGCTTAGTGTTAATAATATTCGGAATAAAAACCAGGTGTGGATAGTAAACTGGAGTACATTTGGTAGTCCGATAGAAGAATGGTGATGGCGGTATGAGCTTATAAAGCTCATGGGCACACTCTCCGAAATACAATCTGTAGAAGACCAACAACCAAGCAACTTGGCGGCAGTAATGTAAGCTGTGAAGCTTAGTTTCCACTAGCGTTTTGTTGCCGATAAGCCTCTTGGCTCTGCTTTCCACTGAGTCGATTGCGGCAAGTTGATATTTTGCTGAGCCATTCCGAACGTGACTAGCGGTCAGCCGCTGTAGAATCTACATCACCTGAGGATGCCTCGTGTAGAGACTAAACACGTATCGTATTATCGACGATGGTGTGTCTTTCCTGGAATAGTGGTGTTGGAAGTAGTAGTGCTGGTATTGGTGGTGATGGGATTAGTGCACGCAATTGAGGGAGGGTGGGAGGATCTCTTCAATCTAAGACACATCATTTTATTTTATTTAGCGGATGGTTGCGAAGTAAATATTAATATCTTTATTGAAGAGCTTAGAATCCACTCAAAATCATTTGATTTAAATATAAATTCCTGCGTTGAATATTTTGTGAGGTCCTTTATATATTTATATACTTTATAAAATGATATTTCTCTGGTCGAAAGAGAAGCGTGTGAATTACGGCAACTTTTCTGAACCACAGTCTGATCACTTGTACAGGTTGTGGTTTTTTGGACCCATTTGGAGACTAGACTTGTCGCATTTATCAATAGTACCACTATCTTTTTTATTTTAATTTACGAGATTCAATTAAAATTATTTTGCCACATACACCAAAATAACCTAGTACAGTCGAATTAAAAACCAAGTCATATATTCAATGGTTGTAAGCACGACTGCTGATAATACATTACACACATATATATATATATATATATATATATATATATATATATATATATATATATATACCCTATACATAAACACTCATGCCTGTCACTGTCTCTTTCGCCTCCTTTACATCCATATATCTACGCATACATGCTCGTCGGTTAAGGGTACTTCTAACGTGGCCCATTTTCAAAATATCGCCAATTTGGTCGATAAACTTTTTTCTAGGGCGTCCCTTCCCGCCTCGGCCATTCACATCTGCCATATAAATTTGCTTTGTCACTCTTTCCTCATTTATTCTTTCTACGTGACCAAACCACCGAAGCATTCCTTTCTTAATGCTGCTCACAACAACATCTTGCATACCACATTTATCTCTTATCACGCAATTTCTCACCCTGTCATTCAGATTCAACCCTAGCATATTCCTTAAATACCGCATTTCTACAGCATTTATTCTACTTTCGTGCTTCTTCTGCCACACCCAGCTTTCACTACCATACATTAAAGTAGGGACTAACACAGCATTATGAATTACCATACGTGCCTGTTTTGACACATTCTGGTTCTTCATAATAGAGTGTAGTGCCCCATTCACTCTATCATATCTACCATCCCTGCTAAATACACATCCCAAATACACAAACTCATCCACTTGCTCAATTAACTCTCCTTCTATTCTTATTTCACATACCGTTTTGCTTTCTTCTCTTTCAAAAACCATCACTTTCGCCTTACTTGCGTTCACTTTCATTCCCCTTTCTTTTAATTCCCAGTTCATTAATGTAACCATCATTTGCAACTCTGCCGCCGATGACGCAAATATGACTTGATCATCGGCATACAAAAGGCATTTGATGGTTAACTCGCCCATTCTTAACCCACATTCTTCATCTTTCAAAGTTTGCAAACACCGGTCCATAAATAGGTTGAACAGCCATGGGGAAGCTACACAGCCCTGTCTGATACCTTTTTGGATGCCAAACCAGTCCGAGTAGACTCCATTGATCCTGACACAAGCACTAGAGTTCCTATCAAGAGACCTTAATGCCTGTACGAAACCAGCGCTCAACCCATATGAGTTCAGTGTTTGCCATAACACATTCCTGTCCACTCCGTCATAAGCCTTTTCCAAGTCCATGAACGCACAAAAAACTTTCTGGATTTTGGCCAAAAACTTCTCCGCAATCATGCGCATGGAAAAGACTTGATCTGTACACCCCATTCCCTTTCTAAAACCCGCTTGCACATCCCAAATTTTTCCATCAGTTTCTTTCATAACTCTTTCAATTAACACCTTAGCATACAGTTTACCCACAATACTAAGCAAGCTGATACCGCGGTACTTTTTGCAGTCCTGCTGTGACCCTTTTCCTTTATATATTGGTACTATAACTGCTATACACGAGTCATCCGGTATCCGTTTTAATTCCCAACATAAATTAAACAAGGTGTACAGCAGGCCTGCCACCACTCCCTCTCCAGCCCTTAGCATCTCGAGTGATACTCTATCATATCCAGCTCCCTTACCTGCTTTCATGCTTTTCATTGCTTTCATTATTTCATCTATACTTATCTCCATACCCCTTTCCACTTCTTTCTGAATTTCTAGTTCATTTAATTCATACGACTCTTCACTCATAAACACGCTTTCAAAGTATTCCTTCCATCTGTTAAAATTCGAAACTTCATCATTTAGAATACATCCATTCTCGTCTCTTATAGCATTTATTATAGGCTGTTTTGTATTTCCCCTGGCAGTTCTTACGAGTTTCCAGAACATTTTTATGTTAGCCTGGAAATTATCAGATATCCTTCTATCATTCTTATCCGTTCTTTCTTTCTTTTTCCTTTCAACAACTTCTTTTACACTCTTATTTAGACGTCTAAATTCTGACTTTTTTCTTTCAATCTCATCATTCATACCAGAAGAATTACCAGCTTTGGTTGCTAGTAAATCTAACCATGCTTTCTTCTTTGATTCAACTTCCACCCGTACCTCATCATCCCACCATAACGTATTACTTTTCCTTTCATTTGTTCTCTTACTTACACCACATACTTCGGTGGCGGTATCCACCAAACCTTTCTTAATATTATCCCACACAGTCCCAAGTCAGTCCCAATCATTCATACACAACTCATTCAAACATCTAATATTTTTTCTCAGTCTACATTTATACTTCTCTATCACATCTTTATCTTGTAACTTCCCTATTCTTATACGCTGTAACGCAGTGGTAGACACAGATGTCCGATGCCGACAATGCTTGAAAAGACCATTAATTCGACATAAGACCAAGTAATGATCCGTCCCTACGTTGGACCCCCGGTAAACCCTTGTATCTACGACTGCGCTCCTCATTCTTTCATCCACAATTACGAAATCTATCATGCTTCTATCATCACCTCTCTCCCATGTATACATGTGAATCTTCTTATGACGAAAAAAAGTATTCGTCAAAAAAGATTCTTTTCCGCACATACGGTGAGGAGGTCTTCACCATTCTCATTTATACTTTCATCACCAAACGTTCCCAATATCCTTTCATAACCAGACCTCTTCACCCCAACCTCTCCATTAAAGTCTCCTAACATAATATTTTCATTTTCCTTACATTTTGTCAACACCATCCTTACCATGTCCCAAAACTGCTCTCGGATGTAAGTGGGCTTAGACATGTCTGGGGCGTACACCCCTAGCAGGAACAGCTTCTTTAAGCCCACTTTCATTCGTATCCATAGCAGTCTCGGGCTTACACATTCATACTCTTTCACACATTGACCCATTCTTTCTGAAAGGATGAAACCGACACCCTGGCATGCCCGTTCGGTCTCGCCTACACCAGACCAATACGCGGTATACGTGCCATCCTTTCCCTTTCGTTTCGTCTCATTCACACATAACACATCTATTCCTCTGTCATTCATCATTTCGCATACTTCATCCATCTTATCATTCATTCCTCCACATACATTCAGCGTAGCCAGACGGGTTTCCGCAATCCACTTTTCGCCCCTCCGGGAGACAGAACGTGACGGGTGGCGTACCTCGTCACCGGTTTTTCTCCCGGAGATTCTTCGCACCCTGCCCCATTTAAGGGGCGCCGGGAACTCGGGGCCATTTCTTTTATTTCCTGAGTCAGGGTGCGAACAAGGGTTGGTGGTAGATTTTACGCCGCTATATATATATATATATATATATATATATATATATATATATATATATATATATATATCTCAAAGAACCTATTATATATTACTTATTCCTAATAATTCCTGATAATTACTTATATTGATAATGTACGGTTAACTTATATTAGCTTTGTAACACAATTCACACAATTAATACACATGTAGGTAATTAATATTTTATTTATATTATACCAACTTACTTGCCATCTTTTGTTTGTCAAATTTATGTCGATAATCGGTGGTCCAACAATATGCTATTTACTAGCAATTTTCTTTCAAGCCCGTGTTTTCTGTGGAATGGTTTACCTTCAAAAACAAGATGATTCCTTTTTAAAAGGCAAAAAACCAGCAATTCTGCTGCTTTTGCAGTTGTTCATGGGCGGCGATGGACGCTTTCCATCAGGGGAGCCGCACGCTCGTTTTTTCTATCTTCTGTATTAAAAAAATGTCGTTACCCATCTGGCTGTGTAAGCCCGTATTAGATAGGGTCAATCTCGTTTAAGAAGGATTTACCTTAACCACTAGAATTGGCATCTATAATGTGTGGATAAGAACCAGTTTGTTATTTCATCACAAAATAGGTTGTTTCGTAGGTTACTTCAGAACTTTGTATCGCTACTGGTAGTATTCGCAAACTTAATAGTTAAACAAAGTTTACGCCCGATAGAGAATTTTTGCCGCCGGCGCTTTTTAAACTGACCACTCTTCGAGTTGTGCGTTGTCGGTTTATTATCGAATGATATTTCTAAATACAGAGAGAGTTGTGACACATCTAAAAATATGTCATTGGTAATTTTTTCTGCAAAAGAATGGAAAATGATGTAGGTTTTAATATGTTAATGAAATTAGTACTTTGATTTGTTTATAATAACTACAATCAAAGTAACATACCGGTAAACGAAATGTGGGGCGACCTCCCACTAGATGGAGTGATGGCCTGGGAAGAGATGAATCGATGACTGCAGGTGGCTCAGGATCTTGTTTTGTGGAATACCTCGGGGGAGACCTACGTTCAGCAGTTGACTTGTGATGGCATCTAATGATGATGATGGAGAATTACAGTCAAATTCTTTTATTTAAAATAAATACAATTACTCTTAGAAAAACAAAAAACAAAGTTTGTAATTTGTAAATTGTTTGAAAACTATATTTAACAAAACATAGACTCGTAGCTTGTAAACTTTTAATTATTTATTAATTCTTAAGGCAGGGCTGACAATTTTTAACGGCTTAAAACTGTACATGGTAGAGCCACGCTGCTACTATATTATGGTTGTAGCACGAATGAGTTGGCTCTACCTGGGAAGTAACACGCTCTCACAGAATACCAGCGTAAAATAGCAGCTTAATGCTGCTGTATTACTTATGGTGAGTGTAGAGAACCAGAGATCCATTTTACTGGAAGCGAGGAATTCCATCTAAGTCCTCAGTCTCAGTCTTCTAAGTCAAATCATAATCCTAACTGGAAAAGCATCTAGATCTATCACTTACTTGAGTTCACTATCTCAAATAATCTCGTTTGTCCTGCTGGAAACAGATCCGGCAGAAGTGGACTATATATATATATATATATATATATATATATATATATATATATATATATATATATATTGTTGCGCGGCTAAGTTGACATCTCATCTCATGGCACTAGCGCCATCTAGTGTCGGGTAACAGAGCGAAGAGAGAGCTTTTAACTTTAATTAGTGTAAAGTGAATTAAAGTGTTAATTTAGGTAATTCTATCGGCAATTTTTATTGTCACGAACCTCCAGCTCGTAACAATATATATATATATATATATATATATATATATATATATTTCCGGTCTGGTTGAAAGCATTTAGTGTATCTACACTGGGGTGCCGCAGTGTAGATACACTAAATGCACACTTTTCAGCTTGAGAGCGTTCAGTGTCAAACTACGGGCAAGATATGCTACCGATTGGAGCGTCAATAGAGGGGAAAAATACTCTGTTGCTTGACGCAACACATCTGTGGATTTGTGGTCTATCAAATCTGATGTAATGGTTGGGGCCATCTAGGATATGATCACAAACTGCAGACTTCCCGGAACGTTGATGCTTCACATCAGCTATATGTTCTTTTACGCGAGTTCTAATTGATCTTTTTGTTTGTCCTATATAAGAGAGACCACATTCACAATCAAGCTTGTACACTCCTGCATCTTGTAGAGGAATATGACACTCGACGGATGGTAGGAACTGACTAATCTTCTTCGGCGGCTTGTAGAATGTTCTAATAGAAGCTCGCTTCAAGATATAGCCAATCTTGTTTGTGACACCTCTGACATATGGTAGTACAGCGGGCACGCACACGGGTACTACCACCTGCTTGGGATCCTATAATCAATAAAATTAAAACTAAACACAAGCATACCACTGCAAGACCTCAGGACATAGTCAGTTCACTTTGCATAGATCGGATCATAAACAATAATTAAAAAAGCTGAAGGTACTCTGGGTTTAACAATGACATCGGGACGTCAGTCATCTCAGTCCCCCGTGACCATGGGTGCTGGAAAGCGCCCGAAACGTCGGGAATTAAAAATAAAAGTAATTAAAAGCAAAAATAAACGCGATAAAATCCGTAAAAGTAGTTTTAATCATAAAATATTCTAATTTTTATTATTATATCACAAGATTAGACGGCTGACGAAATCTTATTCTTAATCATTTTTTTGTTAATACACTTGATTTCACAGTCATTTCAAGGGGCAATGAACAAGCTTTTACAATAAGGACCCAAAAATATGCACAGTCAGAAAATAAATTAAATTTAATCGCCAAAACAATGAAAAAAATAATTTCTCTATATTTTCTATTCATCTAGTCCTTTAAAACAATATTATTATAATTTTACCATTATACAAAATAATTGCAATAAAAAATTACCATTATTACTTGTTAAAGACCTGTGCTGGAATATGTTTTCTTAAAAAATTAAATTTTACAAGAAAACGTAATTTAGACCAGATGTTCCTTAGTTGAAATAATTTAACTTTTGCTTCTTTTCACTTTATTAACAGTTAAGTACTATTTTAATATGAGTTCTATATTTAAATAACGACTTTTCTATAACTCTTACTTACCAGAAATAACATTTTATAGAGTTTTGTGTCGTAACTGATTTTAGATTAATATTAAAAGAGCGTTTTCAAAACGTTTCGAACTTTTTTCAATTTCTAGAGAGTGAAAAAGTTTCGTTATAACTTTGCAACGTTTCTCCGGTACATGGTTTCCACGATATTGCATTTCAACAGCTTGTGACACGAGATGTGTTCGACAACGGGTACCTTTTCATTCTAAATTGGTTCCACTTTTTTATAAATTCTTATTGAATATTTAATGAACTGACTTTATCACCAGCTGCGTTTGTTTAGTCGTTCATTGCAATTATATTGCGCTTTTTTAATTATTTTTATATTACGAGGGTGACAAGTGAGCACAACCCCACCAAATGATAAGTGGATGTTGTGGCCTATAGACATCTACATTTATCCTTGATTAAAAATCAAAATGTAGAAGGGTTATTTTCCCTAATGTCTAAGATGAAATGCTTCGTATCAAGTAAAAAGGGTCTCCGGTTCGTCAAATTTACACCACTATCATATTCGACGAAATGGCAATCAGGTACTATGGCTACGTGAGTTTTGGCGCTAGTTTATAAACGAATTGTCAAGACGAAGATAGAGAAGCCCTTGTTTCTTTGCTGGTGTCAATAAATGCATTCTGAAAAATTTTAATAGGATATATATATAAATAGCATTAATGCACACAAAAAGCTGCTCTTCTAACGGAGGCGATCCATTTGATAGAAGAAGCTGGTAAACGTAAACGTCAAAGCCATTAACATTTGACGGCTGCCCAACAAATATTACTATGTCTAAAAAGTAAGACGGTTCGTTTGAAGTTGATAAAATAAACTCCACCTTTAAAAATCCCTGCAATATTTTTAAAATTGCCGCCTTGTTAGATCCGACACACATGATCAAGTTAGTGCAAAATGCATTTGAGTTTAATAGGAATTTGAATAACGAACGGGTCAATATTATATCGTGGTAATATCTCGTTAACCTACATAATCTATAAACAGCGGAAAATGTCCATTTGGGTAATCGACTAAGTGCTGCTCATATATTTTTTAAACTTAAATTATTAAAGTAAGCTTAGCGCTCCAAATTTTTAGTAAGAGTGTATAAATTGCACTCAAATTTTGCAAAGAAAACCTTAATTTACGTGAGTTTCAAGAAGTCATGCCCACAACACAGTTTCTGGATATGATAAATGACCTTTTTGATATTCTAGATTCGCATACACATTGATATGATTTAAAACGAGCAGACAATGCTGCGAATGTTACATTTAAATTAAAGACAGCAAGAGATTCTATACTAAATTTGTCCGCAGACATAATTGTAAGAAAAAAAACAGGAAGTTCAACTCGTTAAATCACCTTGATATACCGGATTCATATTCATTTATTTATTTATATATTTGCATAAAACATGGACAGATAAGGATGGTACAATTCTTAAAGCACAACATGTTTGCTATGTGATTGTGATAGCATGCAAATTTACATAAATAGCACATATACAAATGAAATTTTCTAATCATAATACAAAACAATTAGACATATAAAATAATAAATAAACAAAGATTATCAATTCATTAAAAAATATATATCATTTACATTTAACAAATAGGTCTCTAATGTCGTAAAATTGATTTTCATTGAGATAAGTCAATAATTTTTTTTAAATATATTATTATTATTCGATTTGATTTCATTTGGTATTTTATTATAGATTCGAATACACATGGTTAAACAGCTTTTGCTATATTTGTTTGATCGCGGTACATCATCTAATACAAGTCTATTTGCATTTCTTTTTAGTCTTATATTCATATCACATGCCTTTGTAAACAGATTATTATGTTTATGTACGAAATTACAAACTTCGTAGATATACAGAGATGGTAGTGGCAACAAACCTAGGCTCCTAAATATTGGTTTGCAGGATTTATCCGGTGCGATTCCAGCAATAGCTCTAATGCATTTCTTTTGTGCAGTAAATAATCTCTGTTTATCTGTACCATTGCCCCATATTACAACACCATAACGTAGTAAAGATTCTATGTAAGCGTGATACGTTAGAACAGCAGTTTTTTTGTCTGTAACATTTTTTACTTTAATAAGTGCATAGACAAATTGGTTGATTCTACTGCATAGTTGATGTATGTGACCTCTCCAGCTTAAATCTTGATCGATTATTACTCCTAGGAATTTGGTTTGTGTTACTTCGTTTAATTTGTCGATATTAAGATTAAAATTGTATTTTGTGTGTTTTGATTTATTAAATTGAATGTAAGTTGATTTATTAAGATTAATTTTTAAATTGTTTTTGTCTAGCCATTTAATAATTGTATCAATTGTGTTGTTAATGTCGATTTCATGATTACGTATTGAATTGTTTTGCTTCTTATTAGTGCTTACAATTATTGAAATATCGTCCGCGAATAAAATACATTTATGACTGGTGATTAGAGTTATATCATTTAAATAAAGAAGAAACAATATTGGACCCAGCACGCTGCCTTGAGGAATGCCATATTTGTTCTCTTTATAAGAAGATGAGAAGGGCAGCATTTCCTCTCCTACAATCCTTTTTATTACGACACATTGTCTACGGTTAGCTAAATAGGAAGATATCCACTTTAGTGGAAGTCCTCTGACACCGACCATTTCCAGTTTTCGTAATAGTATGCTGTGCGCAACGAGATCGAAGGCTTTCGATAAATCAAGAAATAATGCTGTGGTTAAAAAATTATTATTTATTTTTGTTAAGATTGAACTAATGAGCTTAAATGTGGCTAATGTTGTAGATTTTTGTTTCTGAAAGCCATATTTGTCATTCTTTATTAAATTGAATTTCTTGCAAAAATCTAGTAATCTTTTGTACATACATTTTTCTAGTATTTTTGACAATATTGGTATTAATGTAATTGGACGATAATTGGTAATATCATTTCTCTTACCCTTTTTAAATAATGGCTTTACAATCGACAATTTTAATGTTTCTGGAAAAGTACCACATGAAAATGACAAGTTAATTAAATATGTTAAAATAGAGACTAATTCATTTACAGACTTCTTAATTATTTTCGTATTAATACCGTCATATCCTTCCGAGTTAGTGTTATTAAGAGATAAGATTTCTTTTTTAACCTCTTCTTCTGTCATGGGCTTAACAAACATTGAGTTAGGTAGTGATTTTTCAATACTAGTATAGCTGTTTGGTTTATTCATTATTGTCAAATTATTAGGGAAATCAGTAAAATAATTATTGAAAATCGAAGCTATGTCAGTAGGATTTTTAATCAATTCATTATTTATTTTTAAATCCGTAACGCCATGGTCGAAGTTTGAATTTGAGATTGCATTTCTTATCACAGACCATGTAGCTTTACATTTATTTTTGCTTTTGTGTATGAATTTTATAGTAGAATTTCTTTTCGATCTTTGAATACATTTTTTCAAAATCTTTGAATATGTGATGTAACTTTTCTTATTTAATTCTGATTTATTCCTGTAGTATCTATATCGGAGTAATCTTTTAGTTTTACAACTTCTTTTTAAACCTCGACTTATCCAATTGTTTGTAGTATTATTATTATTTATCATTATTCTAATAAGTGGAAAACATAAATTATAAATTAAACATAGAAAGTCATGAAATGTATTAAACGCGTTATTTATATCAGTCTGTAAGTATATATCAGACCAAGATATATTCATAAGACATTCCCTAAATTTCCGTATGTTCTCAGCGCAATAGTCTTTTTTGTAAATAAAATATGCCGTGGTCTTTAGGGTTTTTCTTTTTATGGGGATTTCCAGTAGTTGCGCTGTTTCATGGTCAGACAGGTATAGAGGTAGAATGGTAGCCGTTGCGTCTGTGATGTTGCTTAAAATATGGTCTATACAGGAGTTTTTCCGGGTCGGTACCTTAATGTGAATGCTTAGATTGTAGTTGTGACATAGATCTTGAAAAAAATTAGTAATATTTCCCTGTTTTAAAGTATTAATATTAAAGTAACCAGTTACAACTAATGTTTGGCTTATGACTGCTAAGTAAGTCATATAAAAGTTTGTCCAGCTTATCTAAGAAAGTAGTAGGGTTTGACGAGGGAGTTCTATAAATACATATTACAATCAATCTGTGTACAGGAATTTCAATTCCACAAGCTTCAAATGTATTTGGTGTTGCATAATATTGTAATTTATTAATTTTTTTGTATGTTATATTGCGCTGTACCAAAATACAAGTTCCGCCTCTTTGTTTCTCTCTACAAAATGCAGTTGCTAATTCGTAACCTTTTATTTGTAAGTATTTACCGTAACCATCTCGCAAAAACGTTTCAGAGAAACATAGTATATCGGGTTCGTTCTCGGCCTCACGTAACTCATGAAATGTTAATTCTAATAGTTCTTGTTTTGATAAAATACTAACAATGTTTTGGTGCATGATTTTGAGAGAAATAGATGGCTTTTGCTTTTTGTTCCCGAAAAAACTGATTTCCATCTATTATGGGGAAGTAATAGGGTATGGTACCTTTTTTCGAATTGAAAGTGGATTTTATGGCATTAGTTCCACTGATGGAAGCACTTTGTAACTGCATTTTTGCGAAGTAATAGGGGATTGTGCCTTTCAGGTGTTTTATATTAAATTTAGTTGCTTCCTGAGGCTGTAGTTTATTGCGAATTATTATCTTTTGAAGTTCCTTAATATTACATAGGATTTGGTATGTGTATAGTAAGTGCCATAGTTCTCATTCAAGACTTGGTTCTGAACTCAGAGTGCGCCTTAAAATATCTTCCTCTACATAAAATAAGCCAGTACCACGTACAACAACTGTTTGGAAGTATAAGATGCCACGGTGGATTAAACAACAATCCTATTGCTAGGGTATTTGAAAGCATATACAAGAAGCTCCATATTCAACTATGCGCAAACAAAATATAGTGGTAGTGGCAATTGCAGCGATATTGGTCAAATTTACAATAAATTTTGCAATCTACTTCTGCAGTTAACCGCACCAATATTACTAGATACCACAAGATACAAAGATACAAAATACCAATACTACAAGATACAAAGATACAAAAACTTTAATTCGAAAGACATATACCAAATTAATTCATTTTAAAAATCAATAATTTCAGGATACATGTTTTCCTTGTAATTGATTGATTTTGAATAAATATTATTTCTGTCATTTTAATCGAGCATTTTTCATAATGTTAAAATCCATTTTATCGATATCGACTATTTTCCCTTTATTAAGAAGAGCAACGCTAACATAGGCATAATAACGCCACCAACTGCAGCAGCGCGTTCTTCCTCGTCCCCCGGCCGCAGTAGTGAGTCTTGTGCTTAGAAGAAATCAGCCTATATGCTCTCTAGTGGTTATATTCTCTATAAGTCAAGTACATCACCAAAAAAATTAAACAAAGTGTAAATCGAAATTTACGTTATGGAATGGTGAAAATCATTCAGAATCCGAAATGGAACTAAATTTCCCATATAAAATTTCGACTTACAAAATTTTACGTAAGAATGGGTTTTGCCCGCTTCCCCCCAAAATAAGGGTATGTAAAAAAAATTTACCCCCCCCCCTCGGGGTCCATTACGTAATTAATGAATGGGCCCTAAGCGGCGCCAGAGGGAAACTGAAACAAGAAATTGGTAGCAGCATCTTCCTGATGTCAGCTCACACTAATAAGAGCTGCAGTAACCAACCAACCTGCTAGGCGTGGCAACTATGACAAAATCCCTCTACAAGGCAAAGTTTATGGAGGATGCCTTTGTTCAAAAGTGGTAGTCTGAACGACAAAAATAGTACGGGGCTATCCTTTCCATTATTTTAAATCTTTATTACTATTTTGGTTTTCTAATAAATTTAAAAAAATCATGAATACTCTTAAATCTCTACTTTTTTAAAAAAAAAAAGAACATTGCCAATTTTTCACCTGACAATGTATAGAGATGAAATAAATCTTAAAATTCAGCTAATTGAATTGTAAATTATTTACGCTTATCACAATGTTATAAGAAACGTATGAAAAAAATATTTTTTTAATATTTCTTTAAGTTTATTCTACGTCAAGGGTAAACGTAGGTATTACAATATTATGAACGCATCTCAAATACCCCTTTCTCATATAGTTTATTTTTCAGTTTTATACATTATTTTATGTTTCATTTAATGAGTAAGTATTTATTTATTCGTCTTTTTAATGGTACATATTAATTTAAATTAATGTAATAACAAAATAAATTAATCATTCAGTATGTCATTGAGTGTGGACGAATGAAACGAATTTTTTTTGACATTTGACAGTTCTACAATTGATAATTATGTGTTCATATTGGGTAGGGGTTTCTTAATTATCTGCCATATATGCCTGATTCTCTATTAGGAGGCGAACACCAGTTAACAACACAGCAGGCCAACCGGAGACGCTGTGTGGCAATATACCGCTGGTTAGTTGAGGCAGCAAATGGATATTTTAAAAGAGGCAAGACCATTTTCACAAATCATTGCCAAATATGATGCAGAACTTTCAGATAGCGGCCAGTTTACTTAACCGATTTGGTGTTCGTCTTCGTGATAGAGATGATTCTAATGAAATAATCGCAATAAATAGAGAGAGAATTAATTTTGAAAATAATTTAGCCCTACTGGTTGATAACAGGTGACCGAGATAATTTATTTATGTTTCCTAGATTAAGTTATAGTGAATTAATACTATTTGTTCCAGGAACTTAGCAGATAAGGCAAGCCAGATCATATTACGGGGAACATATTCGATTTCATGGATAATATAGAATAGAAATATGTAGGGATACACAAGATTTTTTCTCAGTATAATCTCAGAGGAAGATAGAATGAAGAATGATAGAACATTAATAAGAGGAAAAATTAGGTCCAGGCACATTTCTAGAAATCAATATTATGTCTAGTCTGGCATAGCTGCAATAGTCGAATATTGTTGTAATTGTTTAGTCGGTCGACGAACCATTTATTGTTGCGCTCACTTTATGACGTTAGTGTGGTACCTTGGATGGGCTAAGTATCAAGAAAATATCTCTGCTCCAGCAGAATTTCTGGATAACGTAGTGGTAATAGATTTAAGTGAAAATAATGATAATTAACAAAACACTCCACTTTAACATATTGTTTCATTTTTTTTTCCCATTTTGTTTATCAGGTATGTATGTATGTATGTGCCATAGGCCAATGAAATGTGTTTGGTTGATAAGTGGTCATTTTGACAATACAAGATGAACTTAAATATAGTTAGTAAGTACTTATGTGTGTAGTATTTATTATAGTCACAATTATCGAGAGTAGTGGTGACTTAGTGGCAGTTGGTTTCAAGAAATTCACGAAGTAAAAAAGACGTTTAGACCTCTTTATTATCTATTTGGTAACGGCCAATCCTAACCTAAAAAGTAACATTAATATTTTTGGGCTTCGTAGCGTTTAAATCGTAAAAATGACTTTAAGGCACTATTTTCTAAGCTTAAATGTAGTTTTTCTACTAAACTTTCACTATCAGGTTTTTAAATGTTTGTTTGTTTGAAAATTGAAAGTGCCCATGATTCTTTAAGAGAACTTATGGTCCATTTGATGGTAAGCGACTATTGCAGACCACGGACACCATCAACCTACTTTAAAAACGCTTCAGATGCGTTGTCACCTCTGAAGATAGAATGTCTTACACCCCGTGACTGAACTGGCTCTGTATAGCCTTCACACTATTATAGCCTAGACGGCAGAAATAGGTAAGAGGCTGAAGACTAATTAGATAAGGGGACATAGAGAGATACCTACGCAGACGGACTAAAAAGTGCCGTAAGGTTTATATTCACATCTAGCTGTGCCCCGCGAATTCGCTCGCGTGTAATTTAGGGTTTTAATTATTTTGCGCGGAACTCTAATTCTTATTCTGAAATAAAAGTAACCTAACTTATAACATCAGCCTTCTGCCAGTGAGAATCCCGTCAAGATCGGTACAAACGCTTTGGTGATTAGCCAGAACAAACAGACAGACACACATTTTAAACATTGTGTTTTTGTTACAAGTACCGTATATAATTATAAAAGAGAAGAATAAACATAAAAAAAACGTCTGCCGGGTTCAGCTACTACCGTATATGCTTTCATATTATGCATTTAGTATAAAACTGTTATTTTGACATTACAAACAGACACTTCAATGTTATTTATTTGTAATTTGGAATATATTTTATTTCTGTACAATAAAAATACTGGAAACATTGATTTGAAATTCTTAAACTAAGGAAAAAGGACAACTAACAAATCAGCAAAATATCTTACTGCAAATGTATAAAAATGTGTTGACTTCCCCGAAGAAATCAATATTTTCACGTCTTTCACAAAATGTTTTGTTAGCCTATTGACACCGAAAATAGAACGTTATACAGACAAATCACTTTTAATAATATTATGTGGGTATAATTCAACGTGTGCACCATAGATTACTATAAATACACAATAAAATGACTGCTAACCTTATGGACGCCACACACGGCCAGTTCAACTGATCATTCCAACTGATCAGTTCAAACTAAAGCTGTTGATATTTTTATAAATATTGGATTTTCGATATATCGATAAATAAACTTATATATAAAACTCCGATATTGATATATTTATAATTTGAGTTTGAAACAGCTTTAGTTTGAACTGATCAGTTGGAATGATCAGTTGAACTGTCCATGTGTGGCGACCATTATTGAAGTAATGGACGCCGTACACGGTCAGTTAAAATGATCAGTTGAACTGACGTACATCCAAAAACTGACCGTGAGTGTGGAATCTTAAGTTGAAGTTTTCAACTGACGACAACCCACGGATTTTTTTGGTCGCACTGTCAGTTGAAACTGCTCAGTCGAACTGACGTAAATCCAAAAACCGATGGTGAGAGCGAAATCTTAAGTTGAGAATTTTAACTGATGGCACTCCACGCAGTTTTGCGGCGAAGCGCCGTAATCCGCTGGCTTCAGTTCATTTTAATTACTGGTAAGTACATAATTCCTCAGTAGCTACATACATATTTAGAGAATTTCGTGGACGAAGGATGAAGACTAAGTGGCTGTGATGATGTCACCTTCCTTATGATTGACTCAGAAGATGGGTAAAGGATCTTAGTGATGCTACGTAGAACCATCATGGTTTTTTTTTCAACTCATTTTCAAAAAGGTTCATAAAGACCTAGATGACTATGTTCATATCACCCGGCTGATGGTGGACTACGAAGGTGGGTATAAGACCTCAGTTAGTGGCGTCACTGATAGGACGACACATAAAGACACATAATGACCTGGGTGACTGTTATGATCTCGCCTTTCTGATGGTGCAATTTAAAGGTTTGTATAGGATCTCAGTGACGGCACTATTTTTTATATTTTTGTTGTTATTAATTTATTGGAGTCACGCAATTTTACCTGTGACACTTCTAAAAAATTTATGCCCCCAAAGGGGGAGAAAACATAAGAAAAATAAAGAAAACTAAACTAAATATAGTGTACCTATATGTGTTATGTAACTTAATAAATTACGAAAAATTTATTATTTTATAAAACTCAACATATTTGATTATCAAACAAATCAAATAATTATTTTATTAATTCTAAATCTTTTTCTCTTTTTTTATAACATTACCCCCACACTAGGATTTCCTCCTGCGTCGTGGAGGTAGTTTACAAACATAATTTGCACAAGGACAAACATCCGGACCCCGAACAATCATTTGTAGACCATACAAATACTTGTTCCGTGTGGGATTCGATCCCGTGGCCCCCAGCTGAGCAACACATCGCTAAGCCACTGTGCCACGGAGCTTGTTTATTTTATCATTTTTGTACAATCTTATGCTGGGGCCACACTACGAAAAATGCCGTTAATTATGGCGTTGATGGACGTTGAATGTAGGTGTGGCAACGGCTTAACGCGTTAATTTGACAATGATATTAAGGCCGCTTTCTCACTACGCCAAACCAACACGACATCAACACAACATTAAAAGTTGTGTTGATGTCGTGTTATCCATCCCTTTTTCACTAGCACGACTCCAACACAACACGACTGTCACATTTTGTAAAGTTCATATGTCGAGTATGCACTCAATTATGTGTCCTGCCTTCAATCAACGACAACTGCTAGCTATTTTACTATACTTAAGAAGAAGAAAGGCGGAGAAGGAATTGTTGGATTCACCCTTTACTATGTGAGAGATATGTTGATGGAGCATTTTACGTGCTCTTGGATAAGCTACGGGAGCAAGAAAATAAATTTTTCAACTATTTTGGCATGTCTATAGCAACATTTTATTATATACTTCACCATATTACGTTATTAATAAATGATGCCATATTACGTCAAGACACAAATATGAGAAAATGCATACCGCCGAAAGAAACGCTTGCTGTTACAATAAGGTAAAACTGTTTTACTAAGATACTTTATTTATCAAAATTTTGGTTTAACAGTGCTTGTATAGATGATGAGCCACCTGTGTTTCGTCACTTGTAGTAGATGTATTTGGGTACAAACGTTGATACACTTCTGGGGATTCTACTAAATATGTGTTACTCGTAGATGTAGAAGCAATATTTACAAAAGGTTCAGTGTACTGACGAGGAGTAGCGATATATGAATTTGATGAATACGGAGACTCTGGGGATGCAATATTGTTTGCGTTCACAGACAAATTAGAGTATGTAGATTGTTGTGGAGACGGGTCGATGTGGAATTGATTACGATTACGTTTGCAGTATTTATTTACGACTTGCATAATTTTAATTCTGAAATCCATTTTGTCATCAGGAATTTTTTTATCGTTGTTGTTTTTGTATCGTCGCAATATTGACATAAGGAACGCGTGGTCATCGTCAACCAGTTCTTATTTTTTTGGCGATTTAGAACGAATTGCATATAAAATTTCTTTGTCAACAGGATTCATTTTTACGCGTTTGTTTGTAGAAGGCTGTATTGACGAAGAGGTATTGTGAGTGCTGTGATCATCTTCAGAGTCATCCTTTCTAGACGAAATACTAGATTCAGTTTCATCTGGTGTCATATTCTTTAACAGAAACTGCAACATTTCGCTGTACTTTTTCTTGGTGCTTTATCCAGATGTAGTTTTTATAGATCGTTTGAAACAATCTCGAATGCGAGTCCATTTGTCATAAATGTGGTTGACTGTAACAAAAATTATTTCTCTCTTTATAGGTATTTAGAAAGCGGAAATACATTCACGGACCTGCATTATCACTACAGATTGGGAATAACAACAATAAGTGCAATAGCGAAAATTGTTTGTTGCCAAATATGGATTTTGGTTTACGAACAATATCTTGGAGATCCTACTACTGCCAAATGGATATCAATTGCAAATGGATTTAAGCTAAAAGCGCATTTTCCCAACTGTGTAGGTGCTGTTGATGGAAAACATATCAGAGTACAAAAATTTCCTAACTCGGGTTCCACGAATTTCAACTATAAAGGATACCATTCAATTGTGTTAATGGCCATAGTTGACGCTGATTACCAATTTGTCTATGTGGATATTGGTGCATATGGCAAAAATTGCGACTCGGCTATCTTTCAGAATACTGATTTCCATGTTCAGCACCTCTGCATGCATCTATGACCAGTAGATTACCGTATGTTCTAGTGGGAGATGAGGCTTTCCAACTAACTAGACACGTATTGCGTCCTTATGGTGGTCATAATCTGGACGTAAAAAAAAAGTATTCAGCTATCATCTTTGCCGTGCACGTAGGTATGTAGAATGTGCTTTTGGCATATTGCCTAACAAATGGCGTATATTTCATCGCCCTTTAAATGTCTCAAAACAATTCAGCAAAGAAATCGTGAAAGCATGTGTAGTTTTGCACAATATAGTTCACCAGAAAGATGGATACAGAAATTAAGATTTATTAACACTTCAAACTCCAGGCGGTATACAAAACATACAGATTGCCGGGAATACGCGGGGAAATCGTACTGCAAATGATATAAGAAACCAATATGCAGATTACTTTGTAAGCGAGGTAGGTTCGTTGCCCTGGTAAATGGATAAAATATAAGCAGCCTGTATTCGGTTGGGGGGGGAGGGAAATTATTGTATTCCGGTTCTAAAATTATTGCGACATATTCCCAAGCATTTCTTCTTATAATTATTTGTCTGTAATCTTCGTTCGATTTATCCCAAAGACACGGTTTACTTTCTACAGCTTCTACTAACGTTGAAACATCGTATTTAAACTTTTTTTCCATTATTAATTAGGTTAAATAAAAAAAAAACAATTTCAGGACACGCGCGAAAATGTTCGAGGAGGGCGCGCACTCGCAAGGAATGTTGTGTTAGTGTCGCGTTGCCTGCAATAGAGTCTGCAAGGCGGCTATGTTGTCACAGTGTTGTCACAACAAAAAAGTTGATCTGATATAGTGGACAAGACAACATAGCGGAATTATTGGTTCAAAGTTGTATTGGTGTTGTGTTGTCCCCGTGTGTGAGAAAACGGCGCATACATTAGTATGGCGGTTGGAGTTGTCACAAAATTATGTTGTGTTGATGTTGTGTTGGTTTAGCGGAGTGAGAAAACGGCCTAACAATGCCGTTTGCCGTTGAGCACATAGTTGTTGCACGATGAGCGCAACAGGGTCACACGTATGGCTATGATGGAGCGAAATAATAAAAAAGTTGTTTCTTAAGATTCTGCAAACAGAGCCATGTTTATGGGATCCGAGACTCAAAAGTTTTAAGAATCGTACAGCGCAAAATGATGCTTTGCTACGAATCATCCAATTATTATCTTTTAATACAACTATAGATTAATTTTTATATTAATATATATATATATATATATATATATATATATATATATATATATATATATATATATATAATATAATATAATATAATACAACTATAGAAGAATTAGAAAGGCGAAGGAAAACCTAATGGGTTTTTTATAGAACCATTTTTAACAAATATAAAACGTCTTCAAGGAACATTAACGCCAACTTTAAACTAAAATCTTGCTATTATTTCGAAAACTATGCGCGATATGAAAATATGTTCAAACTAAAAATAGATATAAATTTGACGAAAAATATCTTAATTTTGTTTAGGAATGGTATTGATGTAAAAAAACGTAAAATTTCGTTTTTATACTACTTAACCAAGCAATTTCAAGTGGGATTTCGCAATTCTAAGTGCCCGATTTACCACGTGTTCAGCGATGAAGGAAGACATCGTGAGGCAACCTGCATGTCTGATAATAAAAAAATAACATATATATTTCGCAGACATTTGAAGTCCACCAACATTTTCATTATTGAGGCAGCGCAGCGGAAACTTCCATGCTCCAAAACCCTCTCAGAGATGAGAGAAGGCGTGTGACATTAATTTTAAATACTCGACTAAAGACCACTGTAGGTTTTAGTTCTACGTAGACGAACTCATGAGTAAAAACTAGTTCGAAATAAATGCCACTTCTAACTATAATTGTGTATGTATAATTTTTCTATCTATTTATATTCATGTCAGGATTACGCAGTGTAACGTAATAACCAAAACTTTACGTCTTTCCGTTCCTCTGTTTTATTATTCATTCATAATTGCTTTCTTGTTTTCAGACTCCGCAATAATTCATAAACAAAAACTTAAATCTGCAAAGAGAATATTTTATTATTATAAGAATTTTTACGTCATGTAGCAACGGCGTGAGAAAACTCACAACCGTATATCATCTCGTGGGTGGCGTAAGTCGTGAAAAAGAAAACCAGAAACGAGATCGGCAACAGCATTATCCTTAAAACAACTCAAAACAACAACAAGCTGTGATTGCCAACCCGACTCTTAAGCGTGGCAATTATGCGAAATAACACTGAGTTAATAATTAATATATTTGGGAGGCCTATTCTCAGCAGTAGACTTTGATAGCTGTAATGTTGATGATGATGATTGTTTCACAAATAATTTCCTAAAAGTCTGGGAAAATGATACTACTCGAGATTCCAAGAACGAATAGTTGTTTATTGCGTTGTTTTTTTTTTGCGTCCCGAAGCAAAAGTAAAAGGTTACCCTCCGGGAAGTGAGGGTCACTGAGAGGCCTAGGTACCTACCCACCAAACACCACCTGAGACTGACTTTGACCTGGTAGGGCCTTTTTGCCGTATCGGAAGCGACCCCCCTTGGGGAAAAGGGGCGCAGTGAGGAAAGGGGGGCGTTGCGTAAAAATAAAAGTACCTTATCCTTTATATGAATTGTTGCCTTGGCCTTTATACATCCTCAAGTCAAAATAGGACCTGCGTAATCCACACCCGTATGGAGGAAAGCTTTAAATTGTGTGAAGTTAACTGTACCATTAACTGGTTTTGAGTTGTGACAGAATAACGTATACAAGTTATACAGTTGTGAATGATCTTACCAAATTTTTTACTCCAAAAATCTAAAACTTACTGCAGATAAAATTTATTGTTAATTGCTGACCTCCATGCAATGGTACTCTCATGTGTGCATCCTTTATGATAAGTTTAGCTCTCTGGCAATTATGAGAAATGAGAATCGGATTGTTTGCTATCCTCGGAAAGTAAAGCATGATGAATCCTTCCTCCTACTCGCAGCAAACCTATATTATCCCTGAATGGGTTCAAAGTTATTAAAACACTTTTATTTATACACCCACGTTTTTAAGGTAGGTAGTGTTTTCAGGCGTAGTAAATAATTAAAACATTCGTTTATTTCCAATGCTGTTAAGAAAAAAGAAGGTTGAGTCATAATTTGTTCATTGGGTTTTATTCTCAAAAACCGTCTACAAAATGCTACTAGTCTGATCAACCTTTCTTATAGATGAAAATTTTAAGCATTTTGTTCAGTTACTACTGCGATTTGATAGTCTTTTTCTCTAAACAGATAAGAATGCTCTATGGTCGTGAGTATTGAATATATTTATCACGTTATCAACTGGGACCTTCTTTCCAGAGTTTGTTTTCTAAAAAACCGCTGGTAATATGCCGCAAGTTGCACAATCGGCTGGATTATCTTCAGATTTGACGTGTGAAAACTGATTTGATTCAAGTACTCGTAAGTTAAGAATTTCAGATGTCCTATTTGTCACAAACATTTTCCAACGACAAGGATGATCACTTAACCAAGCCAAAACAACACTGGAGTCAGTCCAAGTATGTAACTTTAATTGTGCTATTTTTAACGTTTTTGCTACCTCCTTTAATAATTTAGTAACTATAACTGCTCCACATAATTCCAAGCGTGGAATAGTAATTTGTTTTATGGTTGCTACTTTTGTCTTAACCTTTCACATCAACTATTCTTATATATACAACAGCAGAGTAAGCAATGTTAGATGCACCGCTAAAGCTATGTAACTCAACAATTATAATATCATCAGTTCTTCTGTGAATCCACCGTGGTAAGTAAAAATCAACTAATTTTGTTAGTTCATTCCTATAATGCCTCCATTCAGTTTGAAGATAAATTGGCAATTCCTCATCCCAGTCTAATCCAGCTGTTCATAATTTTTGAATAAATTCTTTTGACGTCATTTGTATAATTAGGAGCTATCCTACCACGGGGATCATACAGGCGAGATACATCTGAAATAATTTTTCTTTTTGTTTCAGGTGCAGAGGACGACGATGAAGCAATATTTACACTGTAATCGAACTCATCAAGTGTCATTCGGCGAAACTCCATTACTGTATTTTGCTGAGGCATCAAATACAATTCTAACTTTGGTAGTTGTTCTTTCTTCTCTTATCAACAGTGTTCAGAATAGGGTGAATATAATATTTACCTACAGTTTTTAGAACAGAGACAAAAATCGGAGACTTCCTTATAATAACTAAAAATTTTTTTTCAATTAATTTACCAGAACTTTAATTACATGAATTTAAAAATCTTATTATTATTAACATCCATTGCTATGCGGGCGACGGCACTGGTGATGCTTTATAAACCGGCTGTGCTAATATTCCTCGGGAAAACTTCGCTGAGTAACGGGACAAACTTGTGTCTGAATTCGAGACTTTGTTGAACAAAGTTTCGGACTGTAGGCGAATAAATCCGGTCGTATCTCCTCAGTTTCAAGTCACTCCCCTTGTTGCCTTAGCCAGCATCGGAAACCTTCGCGTCGGCATATCGAGTGACGTGCAGTTTCGTGGTCAAATGGAAGAGAAGACCAAATTGGATTCTAAAAAGCTTATCGTGCTCAGCAGAGCGGGCCAGTATTTCATGTCGGCACACCGCTTGCAACTTTACAAGGCGCAGGTTCGGCCGCACTGGAATACTGTTCCCATCTCTGCACTGGGCTCCCCAGTGCCAGCTCCTTCCATTTGATCGCATCCAGCACAGAGCCGATCTGTTTAGAGCTCGGCCTCGGACGATTGTCGAGCTCTTTCCGATCGGCTTGACTCACTGGCACTACGAAGAGATGTTGCTTTTCTCTCTCTTTGCGTATTTTATCGCATTTACCACGATAAGTGTTCTGATGAGTTGTTAGAACTAATTCCAGCCGCACAATTTCACCATCGCACATCGCGATACCATCCATACAATCTGGTTTTCTTCCTCGCACAACTTTCTTGTGGAATTGACTACCACCAGACATTTTCCGGACCGACTTAGTGACCTTCAAGAAAAGAGCCTACTCCTTTTTAAGAGGCCAGCAACGCATCTGCAACTCTCCTGGTGTTGCAGTTGTTCATGGGCGTTGGTAATCACTTACCATCATGTGAGTGACTCGATACGACTTCATGCAACAAAACGTTGGATTCTTGATTTTAGGAGCTAGTATGACATACCTACGTACTTTGCGCTTAAGGTATGCAATATACTTGTAGGTCTTGGACTTTACGGAGTGACCTGAAGGTGTACTTTTGGTGTTCTGTGTACAACTGGGTGTGCCGAATTTGGCCTCGTTTTTTGATTATGATGAGACCTTACTACTTACCAAACTTGAAAGAGTGACCTGAAGGTATACTTTATCAAATGTTACATTAAAATACTAGTTATGGCTAGATGAAAAACTTTTTGAAAACGAAATAAAGTTGATGAAGAAAAAAGATTTATTAACAAGTCAAGTAAAAAAAAAACAGTTTATATGATAATGCCTGAGTACAAATATCTAAAAATTAAAGTAATATAAAGTTGATTTCTCATCGTTTTAAGATAATTCTCTAAAAAAAATTTTTCAATTAACAATAATAAAGTTTTTTTTGAATCTCAATAATAATAACGTATTACAATTTAAAAAATATATTTTCTATGGGTGACTGAGAACTTTTTTTACATTTTTCACGACCATTTGATGAGTAGTGCACTTTTGTATTTTCTAAACTTTATTTAATTGACATTTGATATAAAATTATCGGGAAATTAGAAGTATAGTAGTAAGATTATTACATAGTGGAAACTTGTGTGTAGTTAAAATACTTTTAAAAAATGACGTATTTTACGTGGTAGGTGTAGCACGAATGGTTCGACTCGACCGGGGTAGGACCACGCTCTCCCATAATACCAGCGTCAAATAGTAGTTTAAAATCCTTTTTACTAGAAACGAGGCATTCCATCTAAGTCCTTATGGGTGACAACGCATCTAAATTTTGATTCATAATCGAGGATAGATCTAGATGTCTGTAGGCCACAGCAATCACTTACCATCAGGTGGACTGTGTGCTCGTTTGTCACCCTATCCCATAAAAAAAGTATTACCTTACATTTGGATTTACCAAAAGTTATTTAAACTTGTTCTTAACTTTCCATAGTTTATGATATTAATAACAATATATTTTTATAGATGCAGGTGGCTCGGGAATGTGCTTTGTGGCATTCCTTGGGGTAGGCCTATATTCAGCAGTGGACTTGTGAAGGGCCGTAATGATGAATGAATGAATATATTTTTATTAAGGCAGTAACGACTGTATCTCCTAGCATTCCGTGGTTTCCTTTAAATTCAGCCTGTAAGGTTTGCCATTTTTTTTTCTATTGTATCTATATAATTGTTACGAGCTTAAGGTTCGTGACAATAAAAACTGCCGATTGAATTACCAAAATTTACACTTTCATTACCTAACACCAATTAAAACTTAAAACACTAATAATTAACCACACTGATTCACTTTGTTTCGGTCCGAAGCTTCGCTTGTCTCGCCAAATTCAATACTGCCCCGATCGCGGCATGCAGTGGGTTTAAAACACTTTTACGCCGAAACATCCAGAATATTCCCGTAGATACGGGTGCCGACCGACCAGACGCAGAAAGTTCGAGTGTGAGGCTTCTAGAAAGCTTAGTTCTTCAATTTGATACTAGATGGCGCTGTTGGTTAAAAGATTAGACATGTTATTATTTTCTGGAAAGCTCTCCTCGCTCTGTTACCCGACACTAGATGAAGCTAGTGCCAGACGTCAACTTAGGCGCGCAACATAATTATAGTTATGTGCAACCCCATCCGATAATCATTAATACACAATAACACAACTAATATTTCATGTAAACAGTAGAAAATCGCGTTTTCCATCGTTAGATGCGACGAAAATTCACAACCTAACAGAATAAAAAATTGGTCTTATTATGTAGACATTACTTAACAGAATTCGAAATTTGTTCGGTTAATATGTACCTATAAATCGTACAATCAAAAAGTTACTAAGCATTTCTAAATGCAGCACGTGAATATGCGCTAACAACATTTTAAGTAGTTGCTTAAGTACTGTTTCTGTAATGTCGTTTGTAACAGTTACATTATTCAAGGCTCTGAAGAGAACAAATGTAGTTAGTGCAGCCTGTGTCAGATTTAAAAGTTCCCAAGTTAAACTTACATTATGCATAGATTACTCCGGCTAAGTGAAGATTTGCTTAGAGCAGAAAACAGCTAAAACGCTTATTTTATAATACAAAGTTAAATTAACAATTGTGTAACATAATTAAACTCCAAGTTATTGGCGTGTCACCAGCCCATATCGTGATAAAAGGCAATATCACTAATAAATACGAGAAAGTTCTTTTAGCCCTTACTATGGCAGTATTATTGTCTATCTTCTTTTTTTCTTCTTCATGAGCACATAAAAGTCCAGCATATTTGCATCCTTCATTGTGAGGAGGATATGCCTTACCACACTACCAGACTGCACAGTTTAGACGCTGCCCACGGCACGTGTAGGTGTTCTTCCTTCTTCTATTGGAAGCAATGACATCTTTCTGGCATCTACCATGGTTGCTTTAGCAGACCTTTGATGTGAAATGGAATGATGGATTCACTTACGCCGCCACCACACTGCGCTTATTGCAGATAATGAATTCACAGACCGACGACGAGAGCAGCGCAAAAATTGTGAGATACCTGATCATAACTTCAACGATTTACGTATTGAGCGGAGCAAACTAGCAAGTTTCCCTTTGATAGGTGGGAAAACTTGCTGGAAATCCTTAATATAAGAAAGATTTATGTCCAGCTATAGACTTTACTCTTGACGATGAAAGGAATGAAACAATAAGAACTAAGCAAGAGACTTACTTGTATTATTGCGTGGTTGTCTATGTGCATGTCAAATAATGCATTTTTGTTCATTTAACGGTAACAAATAGCATACAGTTCCTATTTTATAATATAAGCATATTTTTACATCGATTAACAATCAAATTCATGATGCGTTGTCACCCTTAAGGATCAAGATGGAATGCCTCGTTACCAGAAATTAGTCAACATTTCTCTTTACTCACCACACAAAACTTAACAGAGTTGTGCTGCTATTTCCCCGTGGGTTCCAGTAAAAGTGTGATCCTTCCTCAGTTGAGTCAATCCATCCGTTCTGCAACCAAATTACAGATGTAGCGTGTTTGTATCATATTGATTGTATTAGTTTTACATTTTCATTGCCAGTTTAGGTATTCGAAAATTTTACTTCCTAGCTACTGTTAGACAAAAGCCTCCCTTATAACTGTGTTTGCCATGGTTGCCATGCTTGGCATTCAGGTTGGCAACATTTTTTTGTTTTCATCGTAAATTGATGCGGAGAAATAAATATCGTACTAAAACAAAACGAAATTAGTTTTTGTGTTTTCGGTTTATTTAATCCTTTTCAAAACAAATAAATTTATTCTAATATATTCGTAGACTCAGTGTCCCCAGTCCTGTTTGAACATTAGCATATAAGTTGCAATAATACCCAGATGCGAAAACGTACGAAACAACTCAACAGGATTAAACAGACCGGCTCTATATAATTAAATTAAATATTATTTTTAATTTTGATTTTAGTGAATACCGAAAGTTATTTCTTACCTGCGTTTATCTCTGATTACAAAGGCTGCTAAGAGTTAAGGGATTAAGTTAAAAATTTGGGGACATTTTCGGTAAATTCCATAAAGTATGTTTATAACGTAATATGACAATGGCGTTTATTAGCTAAAAAGCCAACATTATAAACCAAAGAGTGGAGTCGTAAATTATACGCAATTTTAGTTCAGAATGCTGTGGATATTTTAACTGCTGAAATCTTACAAAAACTTGTACACCTAACCTTAAGAAATAAGATGATACAATATTTCTAATATTCACGTCACCTTGTCGTGGCGGGGGAGGCTTAGTACCCGTGGCTAGGTCATCCGCGGTGAACAAAGAAGAACCCACATGGTTGGCCCGAGGTGAAGGGCTAGCCCGAGTTGGCCACTCCGAGTGGGCTTGGTGAGTCCTCTCCCCCTACCCCTGCAGTCGAGGTGGAGTCGCGGAGGAAGAGAAGTGTTGGTATGGCAATGCGCCACTCGCCCTATCCTCCGCGACTTTCCTTACGAGGCCGCACCGTTGATGTGGTGGTTGTGGGGCTTAGAGGGTAAAGGAGTGTCGATATTGCGAGGCACCGCTCTACCTATACTTCACAGCCGAATCTTGGTTGTCGGAGGAGCCATAAACCAGATCCACCGCTGGGTCCAGGATATCAAGTGCTTTTGAGTGCTCATTTTTTCTGGTCCTATGGCCTTCGCGCATCTAACACGAGAACTTTCTTTCCGCAGATGAATTTGGAGGCCGTGAAGAACCTGAGAAGGAGATGTGGAGGAGTCATCCTTTCCCAAGGAGAAGCCGACATGGAGCGACACGTGTTAGTTGGACCGCGGATGAATGGAAAAGCGTTCCCGTAGCCCTGCCAACATGCGACGAACGTGGAACACAATGAAGTTTTAATCGGTGCGAGTCCGACATAACCCGTCCTTGCCTCCGCGATGCGGGTATGTGTAGACATTTACCCACAAAAAAAATTGGAAGCATAAAAAACTGAAATAGTTTACTGTAATGGGTCTATCCCTAACTAAGATGGTTAGCTATCTTACACGTTATTGCTATTTAACGTTTTAAAAACTAAATAACGGGTGAGGCAAAAGTAGTTACCCTATTGGCAGACGCTATAATTTTCGCAAATGGCGTCAAATGTCTAATCAGGTTTGATATATTTGAAGAACAACCGACTGTATTTTTGTGTAATAAATAAATAAATAATTGATGAAAAATATATGTCGACAAGCCACACAATCGCTATACTCTTAAATAACGTGGAATAATGGGTTCCATTTTCCGCACAATTAGTCTTTGGTGTTGGCACAGCGTGAATTTCATCGCAGATTTCCCGCCTATTTGACACCAACTGGACAAACCGTGCTGCGTTTGTCCGCCCGCATTGAAGAAACTGAGACAACACAAGATGCTCCTCGGCGTGGCTGGCCTCGGACTAGCCATTCCGCTGAGAATATCGCCGCGGTAGCCGAAAGTATGAAATGGGCCCTCGACCAGATGACTTAGACAATTGGGCCTTAGCATGCGGTTGCTACGACGAATTTTGGTGAAAGACCTGAGAACGTTCCCTTACAAAGTGCAGACAGTGTATCAGCTGTTAGCTGTAGACCGCCAAACTCGCGTAACCTACGCTCAAGCCATCCTGAATCTCCACCAAAAAGATGACGATTTTTCATCGAAACTCATCATGAGCGATGAGTCTCATTTCCACCTCATCGGCTACCTGAATTGCCAAAATTATTGCCTCTGGGACTCCGAAAATCCACATGTGATCCACGAACAGCTATTATACCCGCTCAAGGTTACGGTGTAATATAGGAAAGGTGTCAATGAAGGTCAAATCAAACTTTAATAAAAAAATATGCTATCTATATTTTTTTATCAATTCTTAAAATAGATCCTTAAGATTATTCTAAAAAAGGTTAATGTCATTATGAAAACTATGATCTAAGACATATCTAGCACACAAAAATGCATAGTCACAGTAGTTTAATTGACATAATCAGGCATAATTATGTATAACATAAAATTATGTATTGATTTTCACGAAAATTTACAATATTATTTATTCGTATCCGTTATTTATTCGTATCCTTTAGCTATTCATTACACATGTATGTCATTTCTTTCACGTACACGGCTCGCGTATATACATGATCAAGAAAATTACCAATATCATTTAATTCACTTCTTTACATTTCAGCTCATGTAATTCATTATTTAATTGTATCATAACTTTCACGTACACGGCTCGCGTACATACATGATCAAGATAGTGGACAATATTCCTATACAATTCATAATAAATTATCATTTCCCTCATTAAAATACATTAAAACTTATTCCGCATTTAATCGTGTCCGAACAACCTTAAAAAATTTATCGGCTATTAGGTTTTCCAAACTCTCAGCTGATCAGGCTGATTGTATGTGGATATACTAACCTCCGATAATTTTCTTTATCTTAATCTCGCAACTATACATTATCAATATTTTCATTTATAATTATGTATTCCGTAACTTAACCATACATTTAATCACATCTTTTACTTTTTATCATTAAATAATCTCGTATAATATTTAGTTACAGTGTCAGTCAGGGATTGAAGTTCACAATATGGGAACAACAAACTTTAAATCAATTAGTTGTGTAAAACATTATATATGTAGTGAGTTTCAAAATCGTATTATCCAAAGAAAATACTTTCATAATCTACTCAAATTAGTACTGTTTTCCAAGAAAATAATAAACTATAGTAGTTAAAAGCTATATGATTTAAATATTCAAACAATATAAAACCGAAAATAAATTAATTACATTTCACGTTGAGATAAACAGAACAAATAAGTCAATGTTAAGCAACACAGATCAAAATACAAATTGTAATCCTAACACCGCAAATATTTGGAGACAAGTTTGTTTTAAATTCCAAAGTACGTATAAGGCATCGTTTGTTATTACATCGGACTAGGATGACACGGTGTGATTCACGTCTAATTTTAAGATAACTTTTACAATATTTTATAATATGAATGCAAGTAAAATGTACCTTAAAAGGATAGTTTTAAACGTTTCCTTAATTAACACAGAAGTTTGGAAATAGTTACATTGTTAATATTTATGTTACTTTTACATACATCACAAAATGCATTACTTTTTAAAAAAAATACTTTTGCTATAAAAAATGCTTTTAAAAAAATCACTATAACAGCTCTAAACTTCACACAACGATAGATTAATTTATTTTAACATTATAAAGAACAATTTTTAATATTTTAGGTAGGTTATTATATAAATTAATGGTTTTTATGCCTTTAGAAAAGAAAAAAAAACAATATTAGCAAATCGGTTATAACTCTTTTCAAAATTGTGTACATTTAAATAAAATTTACTACATAAAAAACACACACGAAATGTATCATCAGTCATATCTTAACTACAAAATATGGAAAATTAATTAATGATAAACAATTGTAAATGTAAATACGTAAAGATGTAATCTTCATATTATTTCTTCATATTATTCATGTTTTGCAGACACAGTAATAAAAATAATATAAAACTATAATCGAATAAAATTGAATATAAAATCTAGTGCTAGATTATTGATTAATTTATAATTATTGCATTGTGCTTATTTTTTCAGTAATATAAATATTTAAAAAAATTAAATCGTGAATTATCTAATAAATACTTTCAATTTAATCATATTTTAAATACGGAAAATTTTATGCATAACTTTTTTTAAAAGCAAAAAAACATTAAAAAATCTCAAATTATTAAAGTTTTAAATGGAATTAAAAATCACACAGGTGCGAATTTACCTCTCAAATTCTTATTTATTCTTTTCGGCTCAATTTTCGCATCCTTCTGGGTGATGCCCGCTAGAATACAACTACTTCTTTCCCTTTTTAAATTAATATGCCGTATCTTGAAATCCACATTTTATTTTCCTCATTCTTTGTTTACTAATTAATAAATTAATAATATTCATAGCTTGATTGTTTTCATAGTACTATATATATATTTCAATTTTAATGTTGAGTTAACTTCTTTAAATTATTATTGTGGCCACTTCTCGTATCAGTTTTTGGTTTTTTTGTCACATCCGGTAGTATGTCAATTCAATAATTGAGTTTTTTTTTCTTTATATTATTTCTTTAAATTATTTTCTTTTTTTATTATAAAAAAATTGCAGGCCGCGGCGGTGCGCTGCGAGAATGCACGCGCACTGCCTGGCACGGTCGCCATATAATATAGGAAAGGTGTCAATGAAGGAGACGTGTGGTTGGTACTAAAACTTTAATTAGGCTTCCTCATTATTCTACCTTAACACTAAAGTATATTAACGTGGGAGCACTACTCTACAACGGCATGGGGTGCTGTTTATGCTGGAGGAATGATCGATGTGAACGGCGACCGCTACAGAGCCATTTTCAACGAGTTTCTTCCTCGTTAATTGGATTAGCTGGGACTGGAGGATATTTGGTTCCAGTAAGACGGTGTAATGATGCACACTGCCCGAGATACAACCGTCATTTTGAAGTAGGCATTTCCGGGTTGCCTAATCTCCCGTTTTGACTATTTCCACTGGCCACCAAGATCGCCCGATTTCACCATACCAGACTTCTTTTTGGAAGCCCTTGGAACTCTAGAAGTCCTCAAGGACAAGATACGACTCGAATTCGCCAACGTTTCACCTGAAGTTCTGGCAAAAGTGATAGAAAATGCCATGCCAATGCCAAAGTAGGTTTAATTGTCATCAATGCGGGCCGCGGCCACTTGTGCAATATCATTTTCTCTACTTGATAGAAAAATTCTAATGAATTAAAAATAAATAATCCACAAACAGAACCAAAGTTTTTCATTTGTAAAAAAATGCAGTCAAATAATTCGGATGATTGCTTTTGCCCCAGCCTGTAGTTAGCCTGGAAGATGTTACTGTGCAAATATAAAACTTATCAACAAATTAAGCGGCTAGACGTTTATATCAAACTGATTGAGGAAATAAAAGCATATCAAGCTGCTTGATCGTCTCAGCTTAACTCAGCCATCAAAAATAAGACATAAACTTGCGTAACAATGCCGAATTATAAACGATTTGATTATTCAGAAAATTCATTAGCGCTCATTTGAATAATCGAATTGCTGATTACTAATATAGTTATATCAATAATTACCGATTCGTTGTTTATTCCTAAATTCGTAATCTTTCTTTGTCTTGTTCAGTTGAAAAGAACGCCCATGCTGAGCGTATAAAATTTATCCCTTGGTTAATGGTTATGGATTTTGGCTAAATCACGACTACATTTTAGTGCGCATATGGGCGGGCGGCACTTTATCAATGACAGGGTAACCATATAAAATACACTAAAAGGGAGCCAATCAAACAAAACAGTGCACACTTCACGCTGTAAATTCAAGTGTCACCATCGGGCAGCAGAAGCCGCAAACGCGGTAACAGTAGCCGCCGCGCCGTCGTCAAAGTGCCGTTCCTCTGTATTCGCACTTATTCATATTCGCGCCTGACAGCCTTTACTAGCAATAGCACAGAATAAATAATAGTATGCTAATATTAAATATATATATCAGCCGTGGTAGCTCAGTGGTTAACGCTCGCTGTAAATATATAACGCGAACGCGAGTAACCCAGGTTCGATCCCCGCCGGCACCAACGAAATTGTTAATTGCAATTTTAAGTGCTAAATTACCACGTGCTCGGCGGTGAAGGAAAACATCGTGAGAAAACCTGCATGTCTGAGGAATAAGAAAAAAAATATTTCAAAGACATGTGAAGTTCGTCAACACGCATTAGGGCAGCGCGGCGGACACTTCCTTGCCCTAAACCCTCTCAGAAATGAGGGGAGGCCTGAGCCCAGCTGTGGGACGTATATAGGCTGTAACTTTACTTTTTTACTTATATCAACCAATATATATATTTTTATTTATTTATTTATTTATTTATTTATTTATTGATCTCTTCACAACTTCTTACTGGCTAGTTAACAATAACAATGTAGTAAGGACCTAACGTTGTGAGAGACTGGTGCCCATGATAGGTTTTATAATAAAACCTGAGTTACAGGTCACCAGGCCTCCCTCGCGGATAGGTTATATATACTACAAAGTACAATACAGAAAGGAAATACATCATATAAGAGTTATAAAAAGTTACATAATAGACGAATTGTAAAATTCATATACTGGATGTTTGTGTGTGTGTGTGTGTGTGTGTGTGTGTGTGTGTGTGAGTGAGTGTGTGCTAATGAAGCAATCCCGATGCTGTAGTATCGTTACTAGCGGTTTTAGAAATTGTTATATTAATGTTGGGTTAAAAGAAGATTCTCAGTATCTTGGTAATTAAGGGTTTTTAAGAATTTTCTCAATGTTTTATTTATTTATTTATTTATTTATAAACTTACACGTAACACCTTAAGCTAAAGGGTACATAGGGCGGACTTAATGCCATGTGGCATTCTCTGCCAGTCAACCCTGGGTGGCAAGGATAATTGTTGGCAGGTGCGACCATTATACGTAAATAAGTGCTTATACACTAAAATATACATATATGCAAATTACATACATACACATTACATTTAAATATACACACATATAGTATCAATATACGTACAATAATACATACATACATATATATACATATATATATATATATATATATATATATATATATATATATATATATATATATATATATATATATATATATATACATACATACATACACATATATACATATATATATAATATAATGTTTGAATAATATATATTGAGATAAATATTTGAAGTAAAAAAGAAGAAAGAAGACAAAATTAAGGAAAAATAATGTTAATTAGTAGTTTCCTTCAGGTAATGTTTTCGGAGAAGAACTTTGAAAGCTTTTTTATTTGTGGCATTCTTAATATCGTTGGGGAGGGTGTTCCAAAGTTGTATAGCTTGTATCGTAAAAGACGACCTGAAAAAATTTGACTTATGCTGTGGAAACCTTAACCTCAGACGGTTTGACTGTCGGGATGTTCGACCGTCGATCGGATGAAAAAAATGAAAATTATCCTTAAGATAAGAAGGTGACCTGGGATCGTTTAAAATTGAATATAGTACAAGTAAAATTCTAGAGCATCGCCTTTGACGTATAGGTAGCCATTTAAGCTTTGAACGATAGGATGATATGTGGTCATACTTACGTAAACCAAAAATAAACCTTATGGAATTATTAAGAAGGCGCTCCAACTTGTTTAGAAGATTTTCTGACAGATCTGGGTAACATACATCGGCATAGTCGATAATAGGTAGAATAAGGGAATGAACCAGCATTAGCTTGGTTTTGACGGGTAGGAAATTTTTAAGACGATAAAGGGAACGCAAGGTAGCAACAACTTTACGACTAACTTCAGAGATCTGCAATTTCCAGGTCATAGTTTTATCCATGTACAGGCCAAGATTTTTTATGGAATCACAATATGGAATCAAACTTCCATTATAAAATACAGGAGAGAGATATCCATAATCAACCTTAGCCAATAATTGCGAACTTCCGAATATTACAACTTTGCATTTGGCAGGATTAACAGAAACGCCATATTTACATGACCATTCTCTTATGGCTTCCAGGTTATCATTTAATTTGTGTATTACAAAGTTAAGATTGTTTAAGCTTGATTGTACATAGAGCTGGAGATCATCCGCATACAGATGGTACGAACAATCTAAAACTGAGGAGATAGAATTTATAAATAAGGAAAACATAATAGGAGAAAGTATTCCGCCTTGCGGCACACCAGATTCAATTTCAGCCCATGCAGAAAACCGCTGACCTGAGCGAACCGATTGCTGGCGACCGCGAATATAAGAAGAAAACCATTCCAAGGCTGGGGATGAAAATTTAAGGTGTTTAAGGATGGATAGGAGGATACCATGATCCACTGTGTTGAAAGCGTTTGAAAAGTCAATAAGCACCACCACTGTTAATTTTTGCTCATCTAAGCCCTTTCTTATATCGTCTGTGACTTTGATAAGCGAAGTGGTAGTACTGTGACCAGAGCGAAACCCCGATTGAAATTCATTCAGCAGGTTATGTTTTGCAACGAATACAGATATTTGCTTAAAAACACAGGCTTCCAGAACCTTAGAGAGGTATGGGAGAATTGAAATAGGACGAAAATGGTTAGGGAAAACAGGATTAGGTATTTTAGGAAGAGGTCTTACAAAAGCTTTTTTCCATGCAGAAGGGTATTGACCTGAGTCCAGAGAATAATTTATAATGTGTGTTATAGCTGGAAGAAGGTACTCAAGAATCATAGACACCATTTGCTTACTAATTTCATCATAACCCACAGCCTTGGATTTAATGGCTAACAGAGCTTTTTTAATTTCATCCTGAGTAACAGGGGAGAAACAAAATTCAGGGATCTGGAGACGCTGCATTGATTCTATAGAAGCAATTGTTTGAGAACGGACTTGAGGGTCCAATGAAGTAATAGAAACAAAGTGACGATTAATGTCATCCAAATTGAGAGAGGCGTCATATTCCGGAGAATTAGTTTTATTAATTCCGATAGACTTGAGGAATTTCCACACATCAGTGGGCGAAGAATTAGTTATTTTGTCATGAATGTAGCGGCGTTTAGCATTTCGTACCACCTGATTGCATCTGTTTCTTAACGTTTTAAAGTTAGACCAATTTTTTTCTGAGCGATTCTTTTTATACTTCTGGAAAGCCCGATCTCGCCGTGCCATTGCCACCTGTACCCCTTTAGTCATCCAGGGAGCAGGAGGACGCTTAACTTTTACATAATGTACCGGAGCATGAATATTATACAGATTCAGGATGCTATTATTTAGAAAGGATATTTTATCATCGACGTTAGAAGCTGCCACCAAAGGGCCAAAATCAATTGAAGATGCGTCTCTCCTGAGACTCTCAATATTTATTCTTGAAAAATTGCGTAACTGCAGAAAAATAGGTTTCTGTTTCGGAGGTTTAAGTTTATATGAAAAATAAATCAAGTCGTGACGTGAGAAACAAGGAGCAGAGAGCTGTCCAAACTGAATCACACGATCAGAAGAGGAAGTAATGATGAGGTCAATCAACGAATCATCAGTGCCAGTATTTCTATGAGTTGCCGCCAATGGGAGAATGCAGAGTTCGACTGATTCAATGATTGATCGAAGTTTTTGGGAGCGAGAAGTATTTTTTAACAAATCAGTGTTGAAATCACCCATTATCATGCAATGTATGTACTCAGATCCAATGGTGTCAAGAGCCGTCTCAAGTGAGGTAAAATAATCCACAGAAGGAGGACAATATACAACACCTAAAACTGCCCTAGCACCCATAATGTTTATTTCTAGAAATAAAAACTCAGCAGTGGCAGAAAATGGGGAGGGGGAAGATAGAACAACTTTATAAGGAATATTTTTCCGTAGATATATAGCGACACCACCTCCCCCCTTCTCAGTCCGATCATTGCGTATAAGAATGAAATTAGGTAGTGGGTACAAACTCGACATAACAGATGGTTTTAGCCAACTCTCAGATATTAAGATAGCATCGACACAGTCTAGTGAGAATGCTTCTTCTAAGTAGGAAAAATGACTTGGAATGCTCTGTGCATTAATATGACAAACATTAAAATATTTTTTATGAGGCAGAAAAATATTACTTAACTGATCGCGTAAGGGAAGTAAATTATCTGTAAGATCATTACCAGAGGCGTATGAGGAATCTGAACTATAAATGGAATAAAAAGATTCATCATCAGACATTATTAACTTCTAAATAGATTTATATATAATATGTATATTAGATAATAATAAATAATAAAATATTAAATATATTAAGAGACAAAACAAAGACTAAGTATAAAATATCTACAACGCTATACTTATAAACCAGAAAATCAACTACTCCACTATCACTGCTCTATCCCATCAGTTGACTGATAAAGATAACAATCATTGTTTTAAAATTTTATTTTACAACTAGATTTGGTTTTGGGATATATGTTTAAAATTTTATTTAGTTCGTTATAAAGAAAGGGTCCCATGAAGCAGAAAAACTTACGTGAAAGAGCTGAGTTGAAAGTTTGAATTTTGCAAATTATATCTTTACGGCGCTTATCCTTAAGAAAATCCGAGTTATAATGTAGATAAGAATGTTGTCTAAGTACGATATGCAGGATGAAGGTTTGTCTAACCGTTAGTACATCTCATTTTTTGTACAGCTCGTCTGTATGAAAATGGAAAGGGAAACCAGCACCTGCTTTGAGAATTGCACGCTGTGCTCTCTCTACTTCTATAAGATATGTTTTGGCACCTCCTCCCCATGATGTTATGCAATATTCAATCAGAGATTGACATACAGCGAAGTAAACTATCATTATAACACGGCGTTCTGCTATATGTTTTAAGGTTCTGAATATAAATACGAGTTTTCGCAGACGGGATACTAAAGCTTCAAAGTGGGGTTTGAACGTTAAAGTCTGATCAATCAAAATACCAAGATATTTGATTTTATCGGTTCTTTCAACTAAGGGACAGTGACATCCGGGAAGACTAAGACCACAGGTGTGGGCTGTGATTGTCAAAGATAGAGGTGGAAGAAGGTTAGCTCTATGACCAAATGCAATGTACTTTGTTTTATCAACATTCAGTGTTAAGACATTGTAACTAAGCCATTCACAGACCTTATTTAATCCCATCTGAGCGTTCTCAAAAACATTTATATCAGTATAAGTATAAGTATCAGTATAACAGTTATGCCAGGAATTATCGGCAAATAAAAGGGCAGTATCATCAGCATAGGTGATTATTTTTCCTTTAGAGAGCTGAAGTTGGCATAGGTCATTGATATATACCAAAAAAAAAGTGTCGGCCCGAGAATACTGCCTTGTGGCACACCAAATTTGATAGGTAACTCATCACTTAATGTATAATGATCTAAACGAACCCGCTGTCTTCTATCGGTCAAATAATCTTCTATCAGTTTTAATGGAATACCCCTTACATCAGCCCTTTCTAGTTTTTTTACGAGGTGAGGGATAGAGACTGTGTCAAAAGCTTTAGACAAGTCAAGGAACACTGTTAAACACTTGTTTTTTCTATCTAAATTAAGTATAGTCGTGTTAATAAGATCATGAACAGCATCATTAGTAGTCTTACCACGTCGGAAACCAAATTGACTGGGTGAAATAAAGTTATTTGACTCCAAAAAGCTAACCAACCTTTTATTGACTAGTCGCTCCAAAATTTTTGATAAGGTTGGTAAAATAGAGATCGGCCGATAATTAACGACCGAATTCCTATCACCTCCCTTGAAGATGGGTGTGATAAGGGCTATCTTAAATGCACTAGGAAATACACCGGTTTCTAAGGCCAGGTTGCATATTCGTAAAATTGGGGGTATTAATATTTTTATATACCTCTTTATAATTTTTCCGGAAATCAGATCACTTCCCGCAACACAGTTGTCTTTTAACCTCTTAATGAGCTGGGAGATTTCTGCTTCGTCGGCAGGAAGCATAACAAGTGAGTTAAGAGGGGTTTGAGCAAAGAGAGGAGAAAAATTACCATCAGGTGCAACTAATTGTCGGTTTGTATAATTTATTTGCTCGGCCAGCCTTGATCCCACATTGGCAAAATAAGTGTTAATATTATTTACACTCTCCTTTCTCTCTTCCAAATTGAAAGAAGATATTTGATAAGAGGATTGATCAGGTGTCTTACACCGGCTAATTTTCTTTATGACTTCCCATAGTCTCTTATTGTTGCCTTTAGTATTTTTTATTTCTTGTTTTTCGTAGCTTAGTTTCGCCTTTTTTAATAACGTGTTACAAAAATTCCTATAACGTTTGTAAATCCTGATATTTTCGTCAGTGGGATTTTTTTTCAATTTTTTATGGAGGTATATAATATATATATATATATATATATATATATATATATATATATATATATATATATATATTATATATTTATTTATTTATTTATTTATTTATAAGGGTCACCGACAGATGATACACAAATACTAAAACAAGAACCAAGCATTGTGAGAAACATGCAATGTGCTCACCCAGTTATGGGTAACCACAGCTAACACAGAGTAATGTTGCGAAAAGTTAATTAAAATTTAATAGTACAGTAGTAAAATTGCGTATTTGTGAGAAATTAAAAGGGTTTTACATTTATCATCTAAAACTTAGATTCTAAATAAAGTAAAATTTTTCTTCTGAAATTATTTAAATTGTCATTGAAAATATCTAAATCAGATGGCCTAGATATATCATTATACAGTCTAAACATTCTGCACAATGCTGAATTAAGACCGAGGTTAGTCCTGTGAGGTGGGACCATAAACAGCTTGTAGACATTAAATCGTGGTAATCTGCTTGGAGCATTAAAGTTAACCATTTCAAGTAATTGAGGACAGTCAATGCCATTATTACATAGTTTGTGGAGGAAGCTCAAATCCAAAAGTTTGCGCCTGTTATATAAGGAAGATATACGGAAATGCTTTAGCCGTTCATCATATGAAGTTAAGGAGCGGTGTCGGTTAAATTTCAATGCTAGCATACTAAGGAACCTCCGCTGTACTCGTTCAATTCCACTCTTATGAACCTCATATAAAGGAGACCAAACTTGAGAACAATATTCAAGGTTGCTCCGAACTAAGCTGTGTAAGAGTATGTCTGAACTGTTTGGTGTTTCTACCTAAAAATCCGCACATTTTGGACGCCTTCGTAATTATACTGTTTATATGTGGTACAAAAGACAGTTTACTATCCAACAAAACGCCCAGGTCTCGTATACACTCTACTTGATTGAGTACTGTGTTGCCAATTTTGTATGTAGTTTGGATAGGAGTATGTTTGCGTGTGAATGACATATGATAACACTTTTTAGCATTCAGAATCATATTGTTTTGAGTACACCACTCGATCAATCTATCCAAATCGGCTTGAATAAGCTGGGAGTCTGTTGATGAACTAACAGGTCTAACGAATTTCAAATCGTCAGCAAACAGGTAAACTTCTGTGTTCAAAAAACATTCTGTCACTGAGTTGATCAAAATTAAAAACAAAAGGGGCCCTAAATGTGACCCTTGAGGAACACCCGAGGTTACCTTGAACGGTTCGGACTGGCTTCCATTAACAACTACATAACACTCGCGACGAGTTAAGTATGATCTAAACCAATCCAAAATAGGGCCACCAATACCACAACTACTTAATTTCGTCAAAAGTATCTCATGGTCAACCTTATCAAATGCCTTGCTAAAATCAGTGTAGATAGCATCGACTTGAGAACCCTGATCGACATACTGGATAACATAATTGGTGAAGGCAATTAAATTAGTAGCGGTGGACCTATTTCTAAGGAAACCATGTTGACGATCAGTAATTTGAAATTTTAGTAAATTGTAAACATAAGGGTAGATTAAAACTTCAAAAACTTTAGGAAAAATAGATAAAATGGATATTGGTCTGTAATTTCTAATGTTATTCTTAGTACCATCTTTGTAAATGGGAACAATTTTAGCCATTTTCCAGTAGGCAGGAAATATTCCAGTTTTAAGAGATTCGTTGAAGATACAAGTAAGTGGTAATGATAGTTGCTTAGCACATTGATATATAAACAACGGCGGTAATCCATCTGGGCCAGGACCTTTATTTACGTCAAGTCTCTTTAGCCTAGTGAGAATTAAATTATCCGACAGCATAATAGAGCTAAGCGAGGATGAAAATGAATGGACACCATCGCGTTTATGGTAAGAAACTTGTGGATTTAGACTTTTACTATAAATAGATGAAAAATTTTTCGCAAAGAGTTCACTTATGCTTGTTTCATCCGCTCCAGTTTCATGGTCTAATTGCATATGGGATGGTATATTGCAACTATTTTTACGCTTATGCTTTATAAATGTCCAAAAATACTTAGGATTTGAGGTTATACTATGTTCAAGGCGTTTGTAATAACTATTATAGCACTGTTTCATTAAATTTTTTGTTCTTTGTTTTAACAAGTCTAGGGCAATTTTATCCATCGGATTTTTATATTTCTTAACGCGTTGTCTAATTTTCTTTTTTTCTTTAATACTCCTAATGAGACCTTTAGAAAACCAAATTGGATATTTAATGCTTTTAGGAGTGGTGAGTGGAACATGTTTACTTATAGTAGCACGCAATACATCATAAAAACGAGTAACCATTTCATCAACATTCCTACATAATGCAAATATATTGAGCCAATCAACACTATCCAATTCATTTTTGATAGACTCATAGTTAGCTTTGTGGAAATTAGGTCTAGGTTGTAGGGATGGTTGTAAATGATTGATGGAGTATATGTGTATGTGATGGGAGAGTAATGAGTGATATGTATATTATATATATGTATATATATATACACTAAATAAAACAACCAACCCTGTAGAATTTATTATACCGTTAAGCTTTCCTGAAGTTGCTGTCTGGGCATCGTTACCCATATAAGGTTGCCCAATAAGATCTTGCACTCATATAGTTTTCTAAGTTATGTAGGTATATTGTATATACTGTAACTAGTATCCGTTCAAAGACAGTAGGAGTTTCTGAAATTGTGGCAATCGCAGTAGATGCTATTTTCTCTAATCTTACTTCGACAATAGAAACACATTTTATATTTACGAGAGCAGCACTGAAAATTTCGGGAATCAAGGAAGTGACACAACATTACTATTTAAAAATGTATTTATTGCTTTTCGAAGTATTCTCCGCGAAATTTGACAGTTGGGGTCTCCAAAATGGCCGTTTTGTAGGCGTAGACAGCTTCTTCAGGTGATGAAAATCTCTGTCTACGCAATTTATTCTTTATTTCAGGGAAAGTATAGAAATCATTAGAGCTTCGGTCAGGGCTGTACGGCGGATCGTCTTATAATTCTATGTTTTCTTGCTCTAAAAACTCTTTTGTTCTGTGTGCGGTGTGAGAACTCGCATTGTCGTGATGGAGGATGATGCGGCGGTTGCAGTTCTCTTCACGGAGTTCAGAAACGGCCTGTGGCAAACAAATGTTAGCATACCATTTTGCATTAACCGTTCTTTGTCCCTCAAGAGGAATAGTCGTAACATGGCCGGTTTTGGAGACAAACGTGGCCACCATTTTTTTTGCAACACTCCGTAAACGAACAATTTTTGTTGAATTTAACTCATTTTCGAACACCCAAACTCGTGACTGGTTTTTTGTTTTGGGTTCGTACGCGTATATCCAGGATTCGTCACCTGATACGATGTTGTATACAACATTTGAGGATCCTGCGTGGAATCTTTCGAGAGTTCTGACGCACCAAATAACGCGAGCCGCTTTTTGCTCTTCACAGAGCGAATGTGGTATCCATCGGAAAAACAACTTTTTTACATCTAATTGTTCATGCAAGATTATTTGTATTTGACTCATGCCAATGTCTAAAGTTGCTTGAATTTCGCGGTATGTCACATGTCGATCTTCCTCAATCTGCTTACGCACGGCATCAACGTTTTCTTGGGTGAGTGCAGTTTTTGGACGACCTTGACGGGGATCATCACTGAGCTTGACACGTCCACGTTGAAATTCAGCAAACCAGCGATAAATTGTGGTTTTGGATGGGGCTTCATTACCAAACGTAGAAAACATCCGGTCAACACACTGTTTTTGTGTTAAACCATTTCGAATGTCATAATAAATCATCGCTCTTGAATTTTCTCGAGTCCATTCCATTTTCTCAACGACTAAACAAGTTTGACAAAACCTTGTGACAAGACCGAGAATCTTTTTTTCAAATAAATAAATGATATTCGATTTTTAAAACCAAGTAATTTTCAATTAAAAAGACTTTAATATGACAGGAACAGTGGAAATATTCCATTCCCGATACTTTTAGTGCAGCCTAGGTATCATCAGACAATCAATTTATCATTCATTTACTTTTACTATTTAAAAAACACATAAAATGCAGATAAACCTAATTTTTTTAAAAAAAAAAACGTTACCTCCACACTAGGGTTCTCTCCTGTATCGTGGGGGCAGTTTATAAACACCAATTTCACAAGGACAAACATCCAAACTCGGAACTTATAGGTCGTACAAATACCTACTTGTTCCGTGCGGGATTCGAACCCGCGACCCCCAAGCGCAGCCACTCATTGCTAAGCCACTACGCCACGGAGCCGTCAAATATTTAAAATAAAAAATAAGTAAATTTATGACATTTACTTATTTTTTATTTTAAATATTATCGCATTCATTAAAAAAATAATTTACGTAATTGTGTTAATATGAAATTAGTTAACATTTAAAACAAAACATTGTCCATAGTTTATAATATGATAGTTTATCTTATTACCATAAAAGAAGAAGAATCTTTGATTATGAATGTTGTACATGTATAATAGCCTTTTAAAAAGCGGAGCGGAGCTTATTTTATGCACTTATATACAAATAATATAGAGTAATTATTTCATTTCATTAAGCCACAGAATAAATAATAGTACGACGTAATTAAGCCTTAGTCACTTTGTTGTAGAGTGAAGGAAAGCATATCGAAAGCGCCAGCTTGTTACCAATTGAGTGCCATGGGAAGACAATTAATTGACAATTTGTCAATGACGCCGCACAGGGGCGAGCCTCAATTATTAAAAAAATACAGAAGAGCAAGAAAACATTTGTTATTCCCCGTTTACAAGCTTTTTTCATCAGAAAATTAATAGTATTTGTAGTTTTCCATTAAATCTAATATTTTTATAATCTATAGAAGAAACTAGTAAATATATTAATTAACAATAAATGCTGTCCGGCTCTCCGGTAGTTTTGAAATAAAAATTGAGGTTCGCCGCTTTGCGTCATCAGGGACGTATTTATGAAATCGCTTAATCTTACTCAACATTGAATTTGTACTTGAAAAAGTTATTTACGGAGCTCTACGAATTATTTAGCGAACTTGTTATTTATGAGTTTCATAAAAAATATTCATATAGTACATTATTCACATTACACTTACCAAGAACAAATATTTAAAAATAATAAGTAATACATTCCACTTCTTCTTCTTCAACAAGCTAACAAACTCAACTACAGGGCCTCTCCAGTTAAAAAGTATTTGCCAGCTGTCTATCGGAACTCATCTTATCTTATTGAGGTTTCCCATCGTCGACTTTTACGATGAAATGGAGTTGTGGATTCCTCCTCACTCCGCCACCACATGGCTTAACTATCAGTCAATAAATGATTTCTTATATTTTGTCTAATTTAATTAATTTATTTTATTTTCCGTGGTCACGGGGGGACTGAGATGTTTGACGTACAAATGTGATAATTAGCCCGGGTAACTTCAGTTTTTGAAAATTAATTTTTGATCCGATCTAAGTCTTAAAGTAAGAAGTCTTGCAGTGGTGTGCTCGGGTTTGAATATAATTTTATTAATTATAGGATTCCAAGCAGATGGCAGAACCGATCCATCTTCTCCATTAAAATTAGGATGTTAATTCAATTTCAATAGCCTCCCGTATCATCCTTGATAAGAATTGGTGTTCTTTTGAGCGAGGATTTGTGGTTTATCAAATCTGATGTGATGGTGGGGACGATCTTGAACATGATCACAGACTACAGACTTCCCAGAGGGTCGGTGCTTCACGCCAGCTATATATTCTTTCATTGACTGCCCCATTGGTCTTGGTGTGGTTGCAGTAGTGCGACTCCTGATCATGAGGTCCCGAGTTCGAATCTCGGGTCAGGCCAAAAAAAATAAGTGAATGAGTTTTTCCATTAAGAAATTCTCAGTAGCTGCCCGGAGTCAGGAAGTTGGCGGAGTCTCACCCCTGTGCCTTGGAAACCACGTAAAGCCGTTGGTCCTGCGCCTGATCTCTCTCCCGGTCGTGTCGGTTTACCGTCCTATCGGATTACGAGAGTGAGGGAATAGAGAGTGCACCTGTGCTTGCGCATACACTTGGGCACTATAATCTTGTCCAGCGCCAATGGCTAGTCTCCGTTGAGGCTTTCCGCCGTGATCGATATTCGGTCTGGAGGACATTTAGTGCACGCTCGTTTTTATAGATATTTTTTTGTCCTATCCTATGTAAGAGAAACCACATTCACAATCTAGCTTGTACATTCCTGCATCTTGTAGATAGCCAACCTTGTCTGTGACTCCTCTGACATGTGATAGTACAGCAGGCACACGCTTGACTGTGGCCGGCTTCACTCGGTCACTGTGACGTAGGCGCAGAACCCGAAGCTTGTTGTCTTACAATACTTGCTTCAAATGCTGAAGCTCGGCGGTCAGATGTTTTCTGTCACCGATCCCTTGTGCTCTCTGAAACAAAGATTTACTCACGATAGCTAACTATGATGAATAATGGTCAGATTCACCATTTAATTATCGGTTGGTATGGGTCGTTATCCTATACACGGCACACTGTGTATAGGAAACAAGATCCATTGGTCACAACCAATAGTGTTATCAGGATTTCGGATGATTAAAACATCTATAAAAGTGAAAAAATTACTTGCCTATAATATTATATTTTAGAGTTTATGCAGGTAAGGTGTTCTAAAAATGCAGTCACTTTGTCAGATGGTAAAATTGTGAAAGTATCGTCTACGTACCGCTTGTAGAATCTTTTATAGTAGAATCTTTTTTAGGATTTACCGGAGCAGTAAGAAGGGCTTTCTCCTCAAAGTGTTCCATTAATATGTCGGCAACTATGGGAGGTACAGATGAGCCCATAGCAACACCGTCTACTTGCTTGTAGAACTCCTCCTTCCACAATAGATAAGCATATGTGAGGCAGTGTTCGAATATTATATTGCATATTCTTCAGGCATTTTGTTTTCTTCTAGATTCTTGGTTACAATTATTGAGATGCAGTCATCAATAGGTAGGTATGTAAATAGTGAAAACAAAAGTGTAGGTACCACTCCTAACAAAAGTTATACACGATGATTAATGAAATGGCTAGTATTTTATTCAAAATTAAAAAAAAATATTCGAAATTAGGCTTTCCCTTTTGCTCTCGGAAGTGACAACACTAAACTAAATATATATGTAATTGTTTGAGATCTTTGTATCGATTATCAGCTGAAGTTAAAACACAATTTTATTATATTTATAGTCTTTTTACTTACACATTACGTATTTCACTTAATTTTGAGTTTATTTACATACATAAAAACAATCACATAAAGAACAATCAATTTTAAGTCATAAAATTACTAATTCCGTATTGAATTAGCAATAATAATAATATTTATTATTACTATTAATATATTCACTTTTGCTTTAAGATACCCAGGCTATAATCGGACGGAAAGCCAAACGCCGGCAAATTATTTCTTTTCTTTTGCTCTACGTATGAAACAAACCGTTCGAGGAATTTCACTTACCAAATATGTGAAATTTTTCAATAATTCTTTGTGCTTCTATTAAAGCACTGACATTTAGTGGTATTATTGTCATGGAATCCCGCTGCAGAAGCGAAAAATCTTTATTCGAAAGCATAAAATTCACATTCTTTGTGCGACGGAGATCTCATTCTGCTTACGTAGCTAATAGGAAATTTTCCTCGAATTTTCGGTTTGAATATCATTTATCTATTAAATTTCTGTTTAACGTGGGATAATTGAAATAAATAAAATTGACAATGTTTAGTGGTAGTGCACGAATATCTACTGTCCCATATCGCCTGTGTGTATTATAAGAGGCGACAGTGGGAAACAAGTAAGGTGATGGGCAACCGCATCTTTCTAACATAACAGCAAAATTATTACGACAAAAACTACGATTGCCAAAGGCTTTGCTAATGTGGCAATATGGGGTATATGACGAAAGGTAAAAAGAAACGGACCCCTTCCCCCTCAGCCCAGCTATTCCTGGCTAAGGTGGCGATTATGGTAACAGCGGCGCAGAGGGTGCTAAAAATCTCCGCTGAAAGTTCGGTTGGCACTCTAGACGACTCAACCAGTCAACATTTACCGCACGCAACCTGAGAACTGACGAGAATATCCTGGAGCTGGAATAAGAGATTATCTGAGGTCTGACGAGAAGGTGAGGACGCAGTAGTCTTCGAATACGGCAACTTGTTCTATCACCGGGACCCATTCGTACTACAACCATACGAGTAATATAGCTGCAGTCTTCTACCACTTAAATCTATTAGTCGTTAATAGTAGTAAAATTAAAAATCAAGAAAAATATAAAAAGGTTACAGTATTAAAATATATATCATAGTCTTTTGAATATCTTGAACAGGGAATTCTCCTGGAAATGTGCCCTCTTCGAAACTTAGTGACAAGTTTTACGGCTGTAAACTCCGATAATACGAGGGTTTAATTGATGGCTTAAGTTTATCTTTGGGAATTTAATCACGACGAATCAATTAGGTAAATTACTGATACTGTAACATAAAGAATGCAATTATTTGTTACTTAATTTCTTATATGAGAAATATGTTCCTATTCATAAAAAATACTTATTAAATACTGAGAGGAATACTGTTTTTTTAATTTGATTTATTCATTCCAACCTATCAAAGTCAGCTGCTGAACATAGGTCTACTTTAAAGACTGCTAAAAGGATTTGCATAATTACCATATCATACCATTCAGTCTATCAAAATGTAGTCTATTATAAAGTACACTGAAACGGGTAGTGACAATATACAGTTGATTTGACTCTATCTTTATTTATTATTTGTATCGTCATTATCATCATTATAATAACTGTCATGCTTTATTTATTATTTGGAGTTGTTATTAGGCAAATGCTACGCTCGTGTAAGTTTGCGGCTGTCGCCTCTTGGTACAAACACCGAATTATAAGGGGTAGTAGATTCTCGTGTATTAGCGGCGTAAAAAAATATTTAAAAAAAGTTTATACCTTTACTTTAAGTGTTATTTATATCTATTTGAATATTAAAAACAATATTATGCCCACACTTTTTCCTTTTCATTTTCCTCTGCAAACGGTATATTCTGTACATGAATTATACATGGATAAACATCCATTCCCAAAACAATTATACGTAGCTGATACAAACATTCTGTACTGAACAGTATTCGAAACCGCAGCCTCAGGGCTGTGGCGTAACGCTTAAGATAAAAATTAATTATTAACACTGTTGTATGAGCCGCGGTTACTTTGAGAATAAACGTTTGCCCTAAATTTCACAGTGCGCAAGATATAATAGTTTTACAAGTCAGTATAAGTTTATCTTATTATGTACTGTACTCGACCGTTTAAAAAAAGTTGCACGGCAACATGAATGTCGAAAAAATATTTTAATGAATTAAGAAATAAATCGGCTACCTCATATCACCCCCGAGTGTCATAGAGGATAGTAGGATCTAAAAAAAGTCGTCAGTAGCATAATACCCGCCAGCCAAGCGTTGCAACTATGTTTTATATTTTCCACAAGGTAATATGAAGGAATTTTACGTGGAAGAGCCACGTTAGAAGGCGTGGTAGAATTGGACAAGAACCACGCTCTTAGAGAATACCACAGTGAAATGCACAAAGCTGCTGTGTTTCGTATGATGAGTGTACACAACCGGAGTCACTTTTTACTGGTAACGAGGTATTCCATCTTAGTCCTCAGGGTTAACAACGTTACAGCATTTTACTAAATGGCCATTATTTATTTCAATGATGCAATAAATTTTTACAGGTGTAATAAATTCACTTTTGTGCTAAATCAATATTATTTTACTTGTTTCTTGTAGTGCTAATATCTGGGGATATGAGGCAATTATGTGGAAGGCCTATGCCATGCTTGTCACCTAAGAGACTGCTGAAAATTGACTTTTGATAGGTTATAATGAACAACAAGTATATAATATATTACAACATGTGAACGGTTATATGGATTTAATCAGCGTGTCGGACACTAATCTACTTCAAAACCATTTCAGTAATTAGAAGAAACCTGCTTAGATCTCCTTCGATACACTAATTTTTAAATTTACCTCTCGTTCTGAAATACTTTTGGCAAAGGCTTACATAAAACGCATTTTTCATTTGTGCTACGAATAATTATTGCCTAGGAGTCTGTTTGTGTCGGCACAACACTCTGAGCATATTCAGCCGTCAAGCCCCAGAACATCTATGTTGTGATTATGTATACAAGGAGTCGGTATTACATTTATTCGTTTTAACGTGTTATTAGAAAGAATTGCAGCACATCACCTGGCTGGTTTCCCTTTGATTAGAGGTAGTGGATATTCTCCCTATAAAGCAATCCAACAGCTGAGGCCTATTTCAGCAGTGTACATTTGATAGATTGTAACGGTAACGGTAGGATAACAGGCTGCGAGACGTTCCGTATTGGTTCTTAGAAATAACAACACATCTGTATTCTGTAGGCTTGTTTAAAACGATAAACTTAACTAAGTAATCCCTGTGTTATTTAAAGTTATACGCATTAAATTATTACCAAGTTCTAGAGATGTTCCTTTTCAACATTACAAGATTATTCAGTTTTTATGGTAGTTAAAAATCATTTTATTATGGTAGTAAAAAAGTCATTTTTATGCGACGTTTGTGGTTTTCTTAAGGAGACATTCAGTGAATTCCGGTAACTGTCAATCAAGACTGACAAGCGGTATGAGTGTATCCGAAGTTTGGTAAACAGCTACAAACAAATAAGTTCAATAAGCTTCGTCCTCACCGACTGTTATTATAAAAGTTAAAATTACAGCCTATATACTTTCTAGTGCAGGGCACTGGCCTCATTCTGGGAGGGTTTTAGAGCGAGGAAGTGGCCGCCGCGCTGCCCCAATGCGTGTTGGCGAACTTCAGATATCTTCGAAATAGTTTTTTTTCCTATTTTCAGACACACAAGTTTCCTTACAATGTTTTCCTTCACCGCCGAGTATGTGGTAAATTAGCACTTAAAGTTCCATTTAACAATTTGATTGGTGCCGATGGGGATCGAAAACGGGTTGCTCGCGTAATGTGAAATTAACAGCGAACGTTAACCATTTGAGCTACCTCAGCTTACAGTTATTATAAGTTAACATAAATATTGAGTACTAGCCCGTCACCCAAATTTGTAGACAGAGACTACGAACTTCCATTTGAAACGACTCTGACACCCATCTCCCGCCTCTTTACATCTACTATATAAACCTACGTAGACATGCTCGGTGATTAAGAGTGCTCTTAATTTACCTTCAATATATTGCCAATTTGATCGATAAACTTCCGTCTATGGAACTTCCGTCTTTTCCAGCTCTGCTGTTCACTTCTGCAACGTAAATTTGTTTTGACACTCTTTCCTTATTCATTCTTTCAACATGGCCAAACCACCGAAGTATTCCTTTCTTAATCCTATTTACGACATAATCTTGCAAACGACGCTTTTCTCTTAATGTTTTCTCGCCCTTTTATTCAAATTTAGCTCTTTATACTCCTTAATGACCGCATTCCTACAGCATTTATTCTACTCTTGTGCTTCTTCTGCTATACCCAACTTTAACTACCGTATATTAAGTTGGGGACTAACACAACATTGTGAACTATGAACATGCCTGTTATTATACCGGCTATTGAAACATTATAAGTTTGTGAGCTTAAACATGTTTGCTCGATTTTCTAAAGATTGTAAGATCATGTTTCTTGCAAGTATTTAATATTGAAACTTCCTGGCTTCAACAACAACTTTATGACTCGTTCCTTACTTGTTTTCTTTTTTCGAATCAACGATTTTAGCACTAAAAATTGGAAAAGTAGTAGTAGTTCCATATTTAAGTTTACTTTCCATCTTTTTGGGTTTTAAAACTAGTAAAACCCGTTTACTTTAAATATTTTTAACAAGATTTATTTCAACAACACTAAAGTATGAACCTTTTGCAGTTATCCTTTAAAAAGTGAAAGGTCCATATAAAGTATAAATGAGTTAGTAACTTCACTAAGTAAATTAAATAACTGAATAGAGAAGTGATAAGGCATTGGCCAGAAAGATCTTTTGGCTTCCGATAGATGGCAGTATACCGTCTTGTGTAATATACCAAAGACCATGATGACGAGCAGCGTCTAAGGTGACATGAAAAGAATTGAAATTGCCTATACTTTAAAAAGTTAAAGGTCCATATAAATTTCACCATCTCTTAATAGTCATGTGAATTATTATTCACACTAAGCAAATTATTTAACTGAATAAAGAAGCGATAAGTCAATAAATGCCAGAAAGATCTTTTGGCTTCCGATAGATGGCAGTATACCGTCTTGTGTAATATACCAAGGACAGTGTAATATACAAGTGACATGATTAAAATTTCTTTTCAGCCGTTCAGAAATGTACTTTACAAGCTGGTGAAGAAGAAGAAGGAGAACAAAGAAGTAATTATAATTTTAAAATAGATACCTAGGTATCTATTTTGAAATTAAAATTACTTCTATGTTGACTCCACATTAGATTTTCTAGTAGTCGGTTTTTCGTTTTGGCTAGTAGGCAGCTGCTTCTTCCTAATGTTAGTATAAAGAAGCTGCCGCCCATATCTTTGTTTGTTTCCATCTGTCGCTTCTTAAGGCACCCACGAGACGATAATGTGGGCAATATAGGGAAGTAGAGACAGTCTTACACCGCCAGTAAACAGTAATATCACTGTCATTTGGTCAACTACAAATTATACGTGAAGAATAATAAATATAGATCAATTAGATACTGTATTATATTACAAATAAAATTTTAATTTTTTTTAATTTCCTTTGTGTTTTCAAAAATATTCTTTAAAAACAAGATATGTTAAATAAAAAAAAACTATCGTTTATTTTCAATGTCATAATTTGCGTATTATAAACTTAAAAATGGCACTGCTTTGTGGTTTGTGATCTCAAAAGGTGAGTTGCGTCTTGCTTAAATAGTTGTTTAGTAGTTTTACATAATATTTCTATTACATATATTAAATTTTTACTTTGTTTTTTTAACCCTTTTCTTTTTATATATTAAACTAAATTAAAATATATAAAATAAATAAATTTTAATTATTTTATTTTTTATATTTTTAATTTAATCATAGTTTTCCGTGGAATATTGTCATAATTAAATTGTTCTTGGTGATATATGATCAAAGCGGTTCTTTTAGTTTTAGTTTGTAAATAAAAAGGTTTATATCTATTTTGTTAACATTGCATCTTTTAATGTTTTACCATTGATTATCATTCCATTACACCATCTGACTAGCAGATGCTTGACCAGCCTCTACCCCTATATTGTCAAAGTACCTACCGTTCATTTGAATCTAACGATGCTACGTCGCATGTAATACGTACAGCAATGGAATGGAATAAATTGCCGGAATCAGTTTTCCCATTCGATAACAATGTGGATTTCTTCAAGGCAGGGGTGTACAGGCTGTTGAAGCTAAGTCATTGCGCCTTACCAGTTTCGGTTACATCATCACTTACCATCATACAGAATGGTAATCAAGCATATTTATTAGTTTAAAAACCACGCGATTTGCGAGTGTTACTAAAAAGCCTTTATAGAAACCAACCTTGCGATGCATCTACCTCACATCAAATTTTAGTTAAATTGATCATTATCACAATTACTTTTTTTCTTGCATTTATTTTTATGAAAATTTCGGAAATTGAAAGGAGATGAACAAAACATGTTATTTTTAATCTAGTGGAAGAACGAACTATATAAGAACTTATGATCGTCGTTTATAGCTTACTTAAAGTATTTATTATTTCTTTACCTGTCTTTTTATATAGTCATTCAGTGGGAAGAAAGAGATTTTTATGAGTAAAGCCTTATATGTATAACTGATAAATTGAATGAAATTCTTTTCAAATTAGAAAATTATTATTCTATTTATTTTTACTGTTGAAACTATAAGTATTCCTTAAATATCCTTAGTTAAGAATAAAATGTACTCGATTTCAACAAAGAACATTTTCTTTGAATAGAAAATGTTTAACTTGTTATACCTTTACAACGAACAGTTAGTAGCGATGTCACAAAGAGAGACTTTCTTTGAAGGATAATTACTTCCCTTTGAGTAGTTTCATGTAGCATACAATATTATCTTAAAGTTTTTAAAGACTTTAATACTTTTAAAATGTAAATGAGTGATAGTGGTTAGTTAAAAATCCATCACCCATATAGACCTGTGAGTAATCTTGGGGGGTGTAAAAAGACTAGGGGGTGTAAATATGAAAGACTAGAAAAGCTTTATGACTCCGATAGATAACGAACTGAAAACCTATATAATATATAAAAATATGCCCGATGTAAAATAACAGACTAGCAAAGAAAAAAGTGCAAGGTATCCGGTGCTCGGATTGTCAATCCGTCTACCAAGCCTGGATGCCTAGGTGCTTGTCATTACGGAAAATTCACTATTTCGTTTTGAAGATGAAGAGAACCATTATAATAATTACAGGCTGTGAGATCATCCATTACAGCCTTTTCAAGTCCACTGCTGAACATATGGCTCCCCCATTGACTTCCTCATAGGTAGGATTTTTATTATTTTGACTTGTTAACAGAAATATGGTGCTGCCCATCTCCTGTTTAAGTGTCACTCTGTCGCTTCTTACGAAAACCATGGAAAGATGTTAGGTTGTGAATATTCTTTCACCGTTAATTCACGGCTGTGAGATACTTCAACTTTCTATCATATAACTATCATCTTCCAAGTCTTTTCAGCACAATACTCCAGCTGTCCTCCGAGGTAAAATACTTAGGGCTTACCTTGGAAAGTAAACTTAACTGGAATAAGTACATGGAAAACAAAATCAACAAAGCTAGTTTAACTTTCTGGCAATGCAGAAACATGATTGGCAAACGATGGGATACGGCTCTCTGGTATTGTGGACCAAAACTAACGAAGCCACCACTATACGAAAGCTTCAGCGTTACCAGAGATTGGCTTGTATGGCTACCACGGGCTGCATAAGTACTACACCAACAGCAGCTTTAGAGGCTATACTGGAGCTAACACCGCTTCTATACAACAAGAAGCAACTTTAGCTGCCATTAGACTCAAGACCCTAAATCTTTTAAGTAAGAGTAGAGTCCCCCATACAGGTATAATTGATAGAGTTTACTCATAAATTCCTATTTTACAATCCAATTATGATAGGGTCCCAAAACAATTTGTATTCGATAAGAAGTACAGGACACAATTGAAGGAAACTGACCAGCTGGAAGGATTGGGACCAAAAGAGCTCAGAGTGTTCACGGATGGTTCTAAGACAAATGAAGGTGTGGGGTCTGGGGTCTTACTCTGAAGACCTTAATATCCACATATGCACACCGCTGGTTACATAACACAGTCTTCCAGGCTGAATGCATGAGTATCATCCAAGCGGCCATAGCAATAGATTCTAGGAAGGTGAAAGACTTCTCCATCAGAATACTGACCGACAGTATGGCGGTACTACGAGCTCTGAGTTGCAATGTGACGAACTCGGGACTGATATACGAGTGCCATCAACGATTGAATGAGGTATGTAAACACAACAATGTGACTCTGCAATGGATCGAGGGATACAGTGGACCTAGAGGCTACGATGCAACAGATGAACTGGCCAGAAGGGGATCGGCTCTGGCAACTATAGGGCCGGAACCTATAATACCAATCCCCTTTGGCTACGTTCGTTCACTGGTATGTAGATATTTCAATAATTTACACCCTCAGCTTTGAAAAAATCTAGTAGATTGTAGACAAGGAGAGACTAGGGAGGCCCTGCTTGAAATAAACAGTTGTCTAACCAAGGTTCTAATGAGACTGAACAAGCCACAGATCAGGATAGTAACAAGTGCTATCACAGGACATGGCTCTTTTTTTAAACAAACATTTGTTTACCATAGGTGTTACTGATAGCCCCCTGTGCAGAGCATGCATTAGAGAGGAGGAAACGACGGCTCACGTGTTGCTGACATGTCCAGAAGTCGCTTCATACAGGGCTAAACATCTCGGCACGCCGGGATCGCTCCCCGAAGTTGCTTGCACCATCAAAGGAATGTTGAACTTCTTCGGGGCGATATCATGGCTCAAATTACCTCATTATTCCTGCCATATTATACACGCAAAATACGCGCTTAGACGTGGAGTTGCTGAAAACAGCCCGTCGTAAACTAAACTAAACTACGTCATCTTTAGCCTCCTGGTAAATACGTGCATGTGGCTTATTTGTTAAAAAAAATTACGTGTGTCTTTGAGCGGCAGGAGTTTATTATGATCAAGTGGTCTTCACAAGCCGCTCACACCTACGATCACTCATCCAGCTACCACGGCGGCGTGATTATTGCTAAGCCTCCTTATGGGGAAGGAATACACATCGAGATGAGTTGATAAATAATATGTGTACTTCTGACAAACATACAAAAAGCGACGCCGCTAATTTATAGCTTCAAAATATAAATGTCATATACCAAACGTATCGCAACTTTGACTCTTGTAAGCTGTGTGTAAAGCACAAGATAAGTTTTGGAGCGCAAGCACGCATTAATACAGCTAGCATTGAGGCCATGCCCTACAACCTGACTGTAGGGAATTAGAAGTAGCGGTCACCAATGCACTTTGCACACTCGACATACTTTTGAGCGGCTGCCAAGACACTTATACAATAGCGTATGTTCATAGTTCATACTCATTTTACCATCCTTTTTTAGTTTATCATAGATCTACCAAATTTTACGTTATTAAACTTTTCACAACATTACCCTGTGTTAGCTGTGGTTGCCTATAACTGGGTGAGCACATTGCATGTTTCTTACAATGCTTGTATCTTGTTTTGGTTTTTGTGTATCATCTGTTATAAATATATAAATATATCATAGAAAATGCTTGAGTCATCAATTGTATTATTGTTTTATAAATATGGGATTTTTTGTATAAAAACTCCTTGACAATAAAAGTAACTGTTTGAAAAGCCTAAGCAGTCACATACGATCACTCGCACAACAATTTAAAACTAGATGGGCCGTCTCATTATCACCTCTGATTATGATTAAGCTATTATATATAAGTAAAATAAAAAAAAACGTAGAAATAGTTTTAACATAGGGTCATTTATTAACCGAGAATGCCCGTATACGAACCGACGGATGATAAATGTAATGACTGTAGCTGTAGCATGTATTATATTCATGATCATTAATTTCACTTAAAGCAAACGAAGAAACAGTGGCTTAATGGTGAACTACTCATTTTACACTACAGGTTTTTTTTGCCAATCCTATAATAAAATAAATATCATGACATATAACGAGCGAACATCTCGGTTATCAGTAAAAAATATTGTCTATTGTCTTCCAGACTGAATTTCGGTTCGGTCGCGGTGCCCATTCTCATTGAAGACTGGCCTAGACTCTGCGCATGACAGAATAATAGTGCAACGCATATTAGGAATAGGTGTATAGGTATATATATATATATATATATATATATATATATATATATATATATACACTCTCCACTACCTCAACCAAACGACAACCCGACACTCTCCCAATTTCATGACTTCGGGCAGCTACTGACTATTTATTAACAGAAAACCCCAATCATTTTTTCGACATTGCATTCATCCCACGACTTCAAGATGCACATATACCCATTAGACTAAAGGATCAGTCACTTTACAAAAGTAACATAAATAAGTCATCTTGCAACCTATGTTTAAGTTTCAACTCCCTAGCTCTTCAAGAAGTTAATTTAAAAGCGAGTGGAAAACTTATACCGAGCAGATACACAAAAAGACCCAGTTTGTCGCACAGACAACATTTGCAGATGACTTCAAAAAAGAAAGTTGATCTAAATTTGAGTGTATGTTCTTTTTTATGCTTTTTTTCTCGATATTTTCTTCAATCGGTAACCAATTTTATTGATTTTTTTGAATAATTAATACTGCAGGAATGGTTTTTAAAAACTCTACCCCTGAGTGAGCGAGACAATGGGGAATAGTCTTTAGAGTAACTATTTGGACGGCAATCGTGCTTTTGATATTGTTTTTTTTTAAGAATATTAACAATGCTATAAACATTACTAATATTCCCCTTAACCACTCGTGGTAAACTTAAATTGCTTGTATTACGAGTGGTTCACGCCAGTAGTCGAACGGCGGATTCGAACTCACGACCTTTTTGAGTTCGCGGTCCGCGCCCTGCCATTAGGCTACTGTCGCTTCAAAATATTAATATTTTTTAGTCCACTCAAAAGGGTAAAAAAATTGTCTATTAATAAAAAGTAAGAGCCGACTTCAAAGCGCCAGGAATAATAATAAAATAAATTCCGTATTATAGCTTCAGAAGTCGAAGCTTTAATACTTCTATCGTCTTTGCCAACTCCTAAAAATATTATGCGAAAATATTCTTTTTAGTTATTTGAATTTGGCCTTAATTTTTAAAAGGTCTAAGTGCTTACTCCTTTAGTTATTAAAATCAATATTTCTAACAAAGCTTACATTAGATAATTGGCAAAACACACTTAATATATAAGTAAATTCATCTATTATGAATACTACCATTAGCCATTAGTAAGTAAAGTTGTAAATTTCCTAGATAATACCCAATCATATATACTGTTTATATCTGTTGGTAACAAACTTAGTAAAAGATCGTTAGAGGTTTGCATAAAACTATTAATACGCATTTTATCGCGTTTAATTAGCTTATTCTTAATTCTCGACTTTTCGGGTGCTTTACGTCACCTATGGTCACGAAGGGGACTAAAAACGGAAACTTCGGGTATTAAATATAAGTTAATTAAACGTGATAAAATCTATATAATAGTTTTATTCAATGTATGTATTTTATGTACTGTTCGCTTAAATATCAGTAATGATTATCGTTAGAGCTATCTCTTATATTTACTTCATCAGACGGCGACGGACCACTGTTGGACCAGGGCGGTCACCATTGGAAGGATTTCCCTTAATCGCCACGCTTGGCAGTCGCACTGGCGATCGCAATACCAGACATATCGCACCTTTGACGCTACTCCCCGTTTCTGGTCCATCACCCCATTTCGTCCTGTAAGAATCCTGACGGTAAGCGTTTTTACGTGGTAGAGCCACTCTAGCTATATCATGGTTGTAGCACGAATGGGTCGGCTCGACCGGGGAAGGACCACGCTCTCATAGAATATCAGCGTAAAATGGCAGCTTAATACTGCTGTGTTTCGTATGGTGAGTGCAGAGATCCTAAGTCCCTTTTTTACTGGAAACGAGGCATTCCATTTTAGTCCTCAAGAATGACAACGCATCTGCGTTTTGATTCTTAATCGATGATAAATGTGGATGTCTATGGGCCACAGCATCCAATTACCATCAGGTGGACTGTGTGCTCGTTTGTCACTCTCATTTTATAAAATAATAAAGCGCTCACTGTATGTTTCAGAGTACGCAGGTAACCTGGGCTAGTTCCTGCCGGCACCAGCAGAATTTTTTTTTTTAATGGAAAAGGGGGCAAACGAGCATGCGGCTCACCTGATGTTAAGTGACTACCGCCGCCCATGATCAACCGCAACACCAGGAGAATTGCGGGTGCGTTGCCGGCCCTTTCGAAAGGAATGGGGGGGGGGGCATTTGGGCCTCCGGCACCTGCACTCACCAGACGAAACGCGGAAGCAGAGCTTCCACTTCACGCCGGTATTCTGTGAGGTCGCGGTACCACCCCGGTTTGAGCCGGCCCATACGTGCAACAGCAAAGCTGCCGCGTGGCTCTACCACTGTTAAAAGCGTTACTAGTTTACTGTTATTAGTTTTAAGCGCTAACTTACCTCGAGCTCAGCGGTATAGAAATACACCGTGTGAAAACCTGCATGTCTAAGTAATAAAAATATTGAGACATGTGAAGTTCACTAACACGCACGCTAAGCAGCGCGACTGATAATTTTTTTTTTTTTTTTTATAGAAGAGGGGGCAAACGAGCATGCGGCTCACCTGATGTTAAGTGACTACCGCCGCCCATGATCAACCGCAACACCAGGAGAATTGCGGGTGCGTTGTCGGCCCTTTAGAAAGGAGTAAGCTCTTTTCTTGAAGGTCCCCAGGTCGTATCGGTCCGGAAAAATCGCCGGTGATAAACTATTCCACAGAGAGGTTGTACGTGGAAGAAAACTCCTTGTGAAACGTACAGTGGTGGACCGCCAAGCATCCAGATGGTGTGGATGGTATCGGGACGTTTGCCGTGTCGTGCGTTCACGAAATTTGGCGGCTGGGATTAATCCGAACAATTCCTCAGAGCACTCCCCGTGATAGATGCGATAAAATACGCAAAGAGATGCAACATCTCTTCGCAACGCCAGTGAATCGAGCCGATCGGAAAGCACTCGGTCGTCGACGATTCGAGCCGCTCTGCGCTGGATGCGGTCAAGTGGAAGGAGCTGGTACTGGGGAGCCCCAGCCCAGAGATGGGAACAGTATTCCATGTGCGGCCGAACCTGCGCCTTGTAAAGTTGCAGGCGGTGTGCCGGCATGAAATACTGTCCCGCTCTGCTGAGCACGCCAAGCTTTTTAGAGGCCAATTTGGCCTTCCCTTCCAAGTGACCACGAAACTGCACGTCACTTGATATGTCGACGCCGAGGATTCCGATACTGGCTGAGGCAACAAGGGGAGTGCCTTGAAACTGAGGGGATACGACAAAGGGGTTCTTTTTAGCGGTTAACGCGCAAACTTGTGTCTTCTGGGGGTTAAACTGGACTAGATTTAGTCGTCCCCAATCCGAGACTCTGTTCAGCAAAGACCCGACTTCAGACACAAGTTTGTCCCGGCACTCGGAGACGTTTTCCCGAGAAATATTGGCTCGGCCGGTGTAAAGAGCATCACCAGTGCTGTCATCTGCATAGCAATGAATGTTACGGGTATGCAACATATCATTGATATGCAGAAGAAACAGCGTTGGCGATAGCACGCAGCTCCGGCTTGCAATCGGAGCTTGCACCGTCTACAACGACCTTGATGCTCCGATCTGCAAGAAAGCTGGTGATCCAATCGCACAATTTCTCGGGAAGCCCATAGGAAGGGAGCTTCGAAAGAAGCGCTTTGTGCCAAACCCGATCGAAGGCCTTCGCAATGCCCAAACTAACGGCCAATGCCTCCCCCTTGAACTCTACTGCCTCCGCCCATCTGTGAGTGAGGTAGACCAGAAGATCACCAGCTGACCAACCACGGCGAAAACCGTATTGGCGGTCACTAATCAGCTGGTGATCCTCAAGGTACCTCATGAGCTGGCAGTTTACAATGGATTCCATTGTTTTGGAGAACAAGGAGGTGATGGCGATTGGCCGGTAGTTGGACGGGTCTGAGCGGTCGCCTTTTTTAGGGATCGGGTGGACGAAAGCCGTCTTCCATGATTTTGGGACTACGCCTAGGGAGTAGGAGTACCGGAAAAGACGCGTTAAAACCGGTGCCAACTCTGGAGCACACGTCCTCAGCACAATTGGGGGGATTCCGTCAGGCCCACTCGACTTGTGGATGTCCAGGGAGAGGAGTGCTTTGCGAACCGAGCGCTATGTGAACTGCACTTCCGGCATGGAGCACTCACACCACGGGATGGTCGGCGGCGTACTCCCCCCGTCATCGAGAGTCGAGTTAGATGCAAAGAAGGAGCCTAGAAGATCGGCTTTCTCCTTTGCAGTATGGGCCAGTGAGTCGTCCTCCCTGTGCAGAGATGGAAGAGATGGCTGACAGAAATTCCCCTGGACAGCCTTGGCGAGAGACCAGAATGCACGGGTTCCAGAAGGAAGGCGAACTAGTTTCTCGCCAATTCTGCCTATGTGCTCTGACTTTGCCTTGGCAATGACTCTTTTGAAGGACCTAGAGGCGGAATTATACTTCTTTTTTAGAGCGCTGGTGTTTACATCCCGGGACGCTGATGCATCAACCCAGGCTTGATAGCACTCCTGCTTATAGCATGATGCTATTTTACAGGAGCGACCAAACCATGGCTGAGATTTGCCTCCAATGGGCACCACAGAGGAAGGAATAAAAAGTTCCATACCCTGAAGTACCACATCAGTAACAGAATCCGCAACAACGTTTGGATCATCCGGCGAGAAGCAAACCCGCCCCCAAGGGTAGGATGCAAAGAAAGACCGCATCCCATCCCAATCGGCTGACCTATAGTGCCAAACACGGCGGCAGCCTGCAGAATGCAACCGCGATTTCAGCGTGAGTGGCACAACACTCCGGACCAGACAATGGTCCGAGGAGCCTAAAGGGGCGTCGACGGAAATCTGATATCCGTCCGGGTGAGAGATCAGCAGAAGGTCCAACAGGGAAGGTGCATGATCCTCCACATCTGGAATCCGCGTAGGCGAAGTAACCAGTTGTGTCAGACCATATGCCAAGGCAAAATCATGAACAGATCTCCCCGCATGATCGGTTAAACGTGAACCAAGCCATTCGGCGTGATGGGCGTTAAAGTCGCCGAGGATCACGATCTCTGCGGAGAGGTTCTGCTGTAGCAACGAATCTGCAGCCATTTGGACGTGGTCGAAGAGTCGGTCTGTTTCGGCATTACCGCTATGGGACCTATAGAGGCACCCGTAGACGCGCGGATGGTCGTCGCTGTCTACGCGTAGCCAAAGGATGGACAGGTCCGAACCTTCAAGTCTGCCGAGGCGTCGAGAACAGATGTCCTCTCTGACGTAAACGCAAACTCCAGCCCGAGGCACAAAGGAGTGTTCCAGTTTGTACCCCGGGTAGGAAGGAGAGATACGAGACATCAGCCGGAGAGGACATCTGCGTCTCGGTCAGAAAGAGCAGAGCCGGCCTCGCCGTCTCGAGATGGTAGTGGACGGCGTTTAGGTTAGAGTGAAGTCCCCTGATATTGCAGAAATTCACGGACAGCGTGGCAGGGGTCGCCTTAGTCTTGTTGCTCCGTTTGCCCCGAGCAGTTGTAGTCTTCAGCGGAATTTCGCCCCCCCCCCCCCCCCAGAATACGCGGGGCAGCCTGAGCACCCACGCTCAGAAGTGGAGAAACATGGTCGTGGATGCTTAGCGAGGGATTCTCCAGGGGTGCTGGTACCCTCCTGGGGTAGTCTATCTTTATTTAATTCCGCTACCATGTTGATGGGGGGGGATTTGTGCCTCCGGCCACCTGCACTCACCAGACGAAACGCGGAAGCAGAACTTCCACTTCACGCCGGTATTCTGTGAGGTCGTGGTACCACCCCGGTTTGAGCCGGCCCATACGTGCAACAGCAAAGCTGCCGCATGGCTCTACCACTGTTAATGCATTTGAAAACTACCGCCACTACACTATATTTTCAAAGTGGTTACAAATCAATTTTAACCAGATACTGTTCTGGTTGTTGGATGAAACTGGTTTCTTTTATTTTAAAATTATATATGTTTTAAAGTGGGCTTACAAGTTCATTGCAAACAAATTCTGATTGTTTTATCATTCATACGCTGAAATATCTCAGTGGCATATGCCTTAAATTCCGCAATAAGATACAAAAGAAAACTAAGTTTTTGTATATACTGTCGATCCATGAAATGAATTGTTTACTTCATTTTGTTTTATTAGACAGTGCGAACTGGTAAGGATATCAACCTCTCACCGGTATCAGATCTAAAAAGGTGAGGATGGTTTTGGAGGATGCTTGGAATGTTTTTGTAGGTCTGAGTTGTAAAAGTAAAGAAAATTATAAAATCTCGTTGAAACCCCTCTGGTTTAGGGCAAGGAAATGTCAGCCACCTTACCCCACGATTTCCTCGGTGGCGACTATATTTCGGGTTGCTTACGTAATCTCATAGTACTTAGTATTTTAAGATGAGCAAATATATGAATTATTTAAAAGAAATAATTATATGCGGCATTGACATTTAATTATAACTAATTATACACGAGAATTTGTTTATTTGTAATGGCTTCCTTGAAAAAGGTTTTAATCCTATGAAAACAATATAAGTGTTTTGTGATAGGTATAAAATCGATCTAGCTAGGTCTCACCTTTAGGAAATTAGTTTACTCCGCGGTTTCACTCACAAAGCAATACAAATTTTACGTGCCAGCGCAATATGATTGGTAACTTCGCTACATAAATAGTTTTCTCTAGTTCGAATTCTACAGGGATTTTGCGGAGTACATAGTGCTATGCGCACTTTTTATCTGTTTATTTTTTAATATCTTTTAATAATTTTTGGTTTAATAATTTACAATCAACCCTGTATTGAAGGATTTTGCATAATTAAATTAAAATATATAATTATATTAATATGTAATTACAGACAAAATACAAAAATATTTATTCATGACACAAGTCTCATTTACAGAGTTAAAGATAATTCAACAGACCTATGTAACAATAACTATAATAGATGTTTATGTGTGTGTGTGTGTGTGTGTGTGTGTGTGTGTGTGTGTGTGTGTGTGTGTGTGTGTGTGTGTGTGTGTGTGTGTGTGTGTGTGTGTGTGTGTGTGTGTGTGTGTGTGTGTGTGTGTGTGTGTGTGTGTGTGTGTGTGTGTGTGTGTGTGTGTGTGTGTGTGTGTGTGTGTGTGTGTGTGTGTGTGTGTGTGTGTGTGTGTGTGTGTGTGTGTGTGTGTGTGTGTGTGTGTGTGTGTGTGTGTGTGTGTGTGTGTGTGTGTGTGTGTGTGTGTGTGTGTGTGTGTGTGTGTGTGTGTGTGTGTGTGTGTGTGTGTGTGTGTGTGTGTGTGTGTGTGTGTGTGTGTGTGTGTGTGTGTGTGTGTGTGTGTGTGTGTGTGTGTGTGTGTGTGTGTGTGTGTGTGTGTGTGTGTGTGTGTGTGTGTGTGTGTGTGTGTGTGTGTGTGTGTGTGTGTGTGTGTGTGTGTGTGTGTGTGTGTGTGTGTGTGTGTGTGTGTGTGTGTGTGTGTGTGTGTGTGTGTGTGTGTGTGTGTGTGTGTGTGTGTGTGTGTGTGTGTGTGTGTGTGTGTGTGTGTGTGTGTGTGTGTGTGTGTGTGTGTGTGTGTGTGTGTGTGTGTGTGTGTGTGTGTGTGTGTGTGTGTGTGTGTGTGTGTGTGTGTGTGTGTGTGTGTGTGTGTGTGTGTGTGTGTGTGTGTGTGTGTGTGTGTGTGTGTGTGTGTGTGTGTGTGTGTGTGTGTGTGTGTGTGTGTGTGTGTGTGTGTGTGTGTGTGTGTGTGTGTGTGTGTGTGTGTGTGTGTGTGTGTGTGTGTGTGTGTGTGTGTGTGTGTGTGTGTGTGTGTGTGTGTGTGTGTGTGTGTGTGTGTGTGTGTGTGTGTGTGTGTGTGTGTGTGTGTGTGTGTGTGTGTGTGTGTGTGTGTGTGTGTGTGTGTGTGTGTGTGTGTGTGTGTGTGTGTGTGTGTGTGTGTGTGTGTGTGTGTGTGTGTGTGTGTGTGTGTGTGTGTGTGTGTGTGTGTGTGTGTGTGTGTGTGTGTGTGTGTGTGTGTGTGTGTGTGTGTGTGTGTGTGTGTGTGTGTGTGTGTGTGTGTGTGTGTGTGTGTGTGTGTGTGTGTGTGTGTGTGTGTGTGTGTGTGTGTGTGTGTGTGTGTGTGTGTGTGTGTGTGTGTGTGTGTGTGTGTGTGTGTGTGTGTGTGTGTGTGTGTGTGTGTGTGTGTGTGTGTGTGTGTGTGTGTGTGTGTGTGTGTGTGTGTGTGTGTGTGTGTGTGTGTGTGTGTGTGTGTGTGTGTGTGTGTGTGTGTGTGTGTGTGTGTGTGTGTGTGTGTGTGTGTGTGTGTGTGTGTGTGTGTGTGTGTGTGTGTGTGTGTGTGTGTGTGTGTGTGTGTGTGTGTGTGTGTGTGTGTGTGTGTGTGTGTGTGTGTGTGTGTGTGTGTGTGTGTGTGTGTGTGTGTGTGTGTGTGTGTGTGTGTGTGTGTGTGTGTGTGTGTGTGTGTGTGTGTGTGTGTGTGTGTGTGTGTGTGTGTGTGTGTGTGTGTGTGTGTGTGTGTGTGTGTGTGTGTGTGTGTGTGTGTGTGTGTGTGTGTGTGTGTGTGTGTGTGTGTGTGTGTGTGTGTGTGTGTGTGTGTGTGTGTGTGTGTGTGTGTGTGTGTGTGTGTGTGTGTGTGTGTGTGTGTGTGTGTGTGTGTGTGTGTGTGTGTGTGTGTGTGTGTGTGTGTGTGTGTGTGTGTGTGTGTGTGTGTGTGTGTGTGTGTGTGTGTGTGTGTGTGTGTGTGTGTGTGTGTGTGTGTGTGTGTGTGTGTGTGTGTGTGTGTGTGTGTGTGTGTGTGTGTGTGTGTGTGTGTGTGTGTGTGTGTGTGTGTGTGTGTGTGTGTGTGTGTGTGTGTGTGTGTGTGTGTGTGTGTGTGTGTGTGTGTGTGTGTGTGTGTGTGTGTGTGTGTGTGTGTGTGTGTGTGTGTGTGTGTGTGTGTGTGTGTGTGTGTGTGTGTGTGTGTGTGTGTGTGTGTGTGTGTGTGTGTGTGTGTGTGTGTGTGTGTGTGTGTGTGTGTGTGTGTGTGTGTGTGTGTGTGTGTGTGTGTGTGTGTGTGTGTGTGTGTGTGTGTGTGTGTGTGTGTGTGTGTGTGTGTGTGTGTGTGTGTGTGTGTGTGTGTGTGTGTGTGTGTGTGTGTGTGTGTGTGTGTGTGTGTGTGTGTGTGTGTGTGTGTGTGTGTGTGTGTGTGTGTGTGTGTGTGTGTGTGTGTGTGTGTGTGTGTGTGTGTGTGTGTGTGTGTGTGTGTGTGTGTGTGTGTGTGTGTGTGTGTGTGTGTGTGTGTGTGTGTGTGTGTGTGTGTGTGTGTGTGTGTGTGTGTGTGTGTGTGTGTGTGTGTGTGTGTGTGTGTGTGTGTGTGTGTGTGTGTGTGTGTGTGTGTGTGTGTGTGTGTGTGTGTGTGTGTGTGTGTGTGTGTGTGTGTGTGTGTGTGTGTGTGTGTGTGTGTGTGTGTGTGTGTGTGTGTGTGTGTGTGTGTGTGTGTGTGTGTGTGTGTGTGTGTGTGTGTGTGTGTGTGTGTGTGTGTGTGTGTGTGTGTGTGTGTGTGTGTGTGTGTGTGTGTGTGTGTGTGTGTGTGTGTGTGTGTGTGTGTGTGTGTGTGTGTGTGTGTGTGTGTGTGTGTGTGTGTGTGTGTGTGTGTGTGTGTGTGTGTGTGTGTGTGTGTGTGTGTGTGTGTGTGTGTGTGTGTGTGTGTGTGTGTGTGTGTGTGTGTGTGTGTGTGTGTGTGTGTGTGTGTGTGTGTGTGTGTGTGTGTGTGTGTGTGTGTGTGTGTGTGTGTGTGTGTGTGTGTGTGTGTGTGTGTGTGTGTGTGTGTGTGTGTGTGTGTGTGTGTGTGTGTGTGTGTGTGTGTGTGTGTGTGTGTGTGTGTGTGTGTGTGTGTGTGTGTGTGTGTGTGTGTGTGTGTGTGTGTGTGTGTGTGTGTGTGTGTGTGTGTGTATCTATACATAAAACGATAACAGTTATTTAATAAATAAATGAATGTATATTTCATACGAATGTTACGTGTTGTGTGTAAGTAATGATTCAGTACTCTCATAGTCAAACTGTTTCAACCAAGAAGTAATCGATTTTTTCACTCAAAGTAAAGTTTGCTGTAATACTTGAGTTTCCTATTTAATGTCTTATACAAGAAGTGAGATTGGAAATTGAAATTTGTACGTGAAAATTTTGTTTTAACAGTTGGGGAGGAAACGACAGAATAGGGATTACGCTTACTTAAGATTTTGGGAAAAGTTTGTAATTGGGTCCTCGAAAACAGTGCTAACAATTTGGATGAACTTTTGTATCTAGATAATGTGCTCCATTCTATGCTTAAGTAGAAAATTTCCATCACTGAAAAAATTTTTTTTCACACCGTGCAAAACTCTGTCGCCCATGTACTGTACCATTAAGGTGGCAAATGGCTTTTATATTAACGTTGTATATAAGGCAAAGAATTTGCATAAAAACTTTTTAACGACGATTATAGAGTTGTTTAAGTGAAGACATAGCACATTTAAATGTAAACGTTGCAATCTGCAAAGTCATTATGAGTCTACGGGGAGAACAAAATGTAATATGCACGGACCGTTAAAGTTAAGAGTGCCCAAGTTCTTACCGTTAGCTATTTGTTTAAAAAAACTTATAATTAACATTTATATATGGAGGAGTATTAATTTCTTTATTTGCCATATCAATTTTTAGGTCCTGTGAAACCAGCGTAAGAGAATCTCGAACCCTCCGTTAGTGTCGTGACGGGGGACTATGGGAAATGCCAGAATGATATCATAGCGACAAGTGTGAGTAACGATAAAAGAGCAAGTCTCATCCGACACTATCCTGTGTTAATATTCCGAATATGAAGTGTAGAAGTAAGGAGTACAGACTGTGTTTTAAAAAGTGTCCATAAAAACCTTTAAATAAGAGTGGCGCCACTATAGCTACAGGGTAAATTTTAAAGAACGCACCGAAAAATATTAGTGGGATGGACGACTTTTTCAAGGTTATATTTACTCAATAAAATTATTTTAGATTTTAGAACTACTGATCAGTTTAGCGCACACTTAAACCGGCGACAACTGCTAAGTTCATTTCATATAAGTAGCTACTCCAGCGCTGTTGTGGACAGTTTTTGAGCTGTTATTTACTGCTTACAGATGACCACTTTTTCAACTATGGGAGTTGGTACTCTTTACTTTACTTAATTTTTTTTACTTTACACTCCATAATTCCGAACATCATTCTGAGAGAGAGTAAAATCGCTCTTCAGCACTTTAAAAACGCCAAAGCCCTACGTGGGTTCGAATTACAAAGAAGCTTATAAAAGCGGGTGGAAAACTGGTAGTTAAAGTCTTTGAGACGCTCTTCAATTCCATAATCGATTGCCGTGTTCCTCCAGAGGCATGGAACAAACTGACGATGGTTTTGTACTTCAAAAAAAGCGACAACGACCTATTGAAGAACTACAAACCGATTTCCTTTCTTTCCGCGTCTGCGTGCTGTCGAAAGTTTTTTATTTTATTTTTTATTTATTTTTTATAAGAAAAGGGTGACTAGCGAGCACACAGCCCACTTGATGGTAAGTGGTTGCTGTGGCCCATACACTTCTACATCTATCCTCGTTTGCGAATCAAAATACAGATGCATTGTCAGCCTTGAGGACTAAGATGGAATGCCTCTTTTCCAGTAAAAAGGGTCTCCGGTTCTCTACACTCACCATACAAAACACAGCAGCATTAAGCTGCTATTTGACGCTGGTATTCTGTGAGAATGTGGTCGTTCCCCGGTCGAGTCGAACCATTCGTGCTACAACTATACAATTAATATAGCTGTAGCATGGCTCTACCACGTAAAAAAAAAACAAATTGTCTCCTGCGTGCTGATTTTGTTAATTTCCTAAAAGGCTTTACCAATAATAACTTACATGCTTTTCGGCAAATTGTACAGAAGATCACTAATTACAATATTCCATTTTGTCTTCTGTATTTTGACTATGAGAAAAACTTTGACTACCTCGAAATATGAGCGGTGCTACATTCACTTCAGCGGTTCCAAGTTAATTGTCGGTATATCGAAGTATTTGTACAGTAGGGCTGCGATGTACTATCCGAGTACAGAACCAGAGTTTGAAAACTATCCAACTGCAGAGAAGTGTAAGACGGGGTGACATATATCCACAAAAGTCTTCACCGCTGTATTGGAAGACGTTTTCAAGGTACTAGACAGAAATAATACAGTATTAGCGTCAGTGGCGAACATATCAATCAGCTTCAATTCGCAGAATCTCTGAAGTACCTTAGCACTATGCTCAATGATCTCTATAGTGTATCCCAACGGATGAGTCTTAAAATGAACATGGACAAGACAAGGGCTATGAATAACGTCTTTATCACAACTATGCCGTTAGTTTCGGGAACACGACGTTCGAAGTTATTCGAATTCGAAGTTATTGAATCCGTCGACACAATGCTAGTCGAATCATTTTCGACTAGCATTGTGTCGACGGATACAACTTGGCTGGGCGACGTTCGGGAATTCACGATACATCTTCTTTTCCCGTACTATTTCAAACTGAAAATAAGATGTGTACACCTGGTGCGTGTTGCCAGTGAACCAGTAATGGATCTAAAACGTGATTCTTCACTACTCGCCTTTTGGGGAAGCTCAAGCTTGCTCGGCGAGCTATTGAGAGGGCTATGCTTAGAGTTTCTGTGCATGAAATATTTCGTTGTAAAGATATACGCACTAAAAACAGGGTAATATAGCCCTACGAATTAATTAGCTGAAGTGACAATGAGTCGGCCATATAACTCGAAAAAACCGACAACTGATGAGAAAGAAAGGTTCTGAATGTTGTATTCTATGTTCATAAGTGGACTTGAGAAGGGTTTACCCACCAATATGATGTTGATTATACACACTCACTTTGATCTCCCTTGTGATGTTGTCATAAATTTGATAAATCGTTTTTATTATTACCCCATCAATAACGTTATTCTATGCTTTTTATTTGAAACAGAAATAATAGTTCGCCTAGAAATATATTTTTGATCTTCCTTTGAACGTATCGTCAAAGACGTTTGAAACCCAATCAAAGAGTTTTCTTTTCATTGCCCTATTTGTTTCGTATATGTATCGCGTTTATTGAAAAAGGCTATATAGCCGAGATAAAATAGTTGTTTTTATATAGCTGAAATAATTCAGATTGAAATAAAAATATTACATCATTTGCATCTTTTCCTTAATAAGACAATTTTTTTATATAGAAGTAGGGCGACAAACGAGCACACAGTCTACCTGATGGTAATTTAATGCTGTGGCCCATAGACATCTACATCCTCAGTAAATAATCAAAGTGCAGATGCGTTTTCACCCTTGAGGACTAAGATTGGATGCCTCGTTTCCAATAAAATAGGGTCTAGGTTCCAGTAAAAGTAGACACGTAAAAAGTGTCAGTAAAAACATTACGCGAAGTCGTATTCCACACAGCAACTAGTAGTCTATAGTCCCGCGAGGGATATAATGATGATAATAATGATTATTTCCCGATTATGGTCGGATCTTAGAGTACACATAAGCAAGCTATGTTTATGTATACTCTAAGACATATACATAACATAAACACTCACGCCTGTCACCCAGAGGGGTAGGCAGAGACTACAGACTTCCATTTAGCACGATCCTGACATACCTTTCTCGCCTCTTCCACATTCATATACCTACGCATACATGCTCGTCGGTTGCATTTTTAGTATATCGCCAATTTGGTCGACAAACTTCCGCCTAGGACGTCCCTTTCCGACTCTTCCATTCACTTCTGCAACATATATTTGCTTTGTCAGTCTTTCCGCATTCATTCTTTCTACATGACCAAACCACCGAAGCATTCCTTTCTTAATCCTGGTCACCGCATCATCTTGCAAACCACACTCTTCTTTTATCACACAGTTTCTCACCCTGTCACTCAGATTCAGCCCTAACATACTCCTTAGCGACCGCATTTCTACCGCATTTATTCTACTCTCGTGCTTCTTCTGCCACACCCAACTTTCACTACCATACGTTAAAGTAGGGACTAATACAGCACTGTGAATTGCCATACGTGCCTTTTTTGACACATTCTGACTTTTCACAATAGAGTGTAGAGCCCCATTTACTTTATTTCCTGCATTCACTCGTCGTTCAATGTCCTTATCATATCTCCCATCCCTGCTGAATACACATCCCAAATATACGAACTCATCCACTTGCTCAATTAACTCTCCTTCTATTCTTATTTCACATACCGTTTTGCTTTCATCTCTTTCAAAAACCATCACTTTCGTCTTACTTGCGTTCACTTTCATTCCCCTTTCTTTTAATGACCTGTTCATTAATGTAACCATCATTTGCAACTCGGCCGCCGACGACGCAAGTATGACTTGATCATCGGCGTACAAAAGGCATTTGATGGTTAACTCACCCATTCTTACCCCGCATTCTTCAACTTTCAAATTTTCCAAACAGCTGTCCATAAATAGGTTGAACAGCCACGGGGAAGCTACACAGCCCTGTCTGACACCTTTATGGATGCCAAACCAGCCCGAGTAGACCCCGTTGATTCTAACACAAGCACTCGAGTCCCTATACAGAGACTTTAATGCCTGTATCAAACCAGCGCTCAACCTAAATGCGTTCAGCGTTTGCCATAACACATCCCTGTCCACTCTGTCATAAGCCTTTTCCAAGTCCATGAACGCACAAAAAACTCTTTGGTTTTTCGCCAAAAACTTCTCCGCGATCATGCGCATGGAAAAGACTTGATCTGTACACCCCATTCCCTTTCTAAATCCCGCTTGCACATCCCAAATTTTTTCATCAGTTTCTTTCATAACTCTTTCAATTAGTACCTTAGCATACAGTTTTCCCACAATGCTAAGAAGGCTGATACCACGGTAGTTTTTACAGTCCTGCTGTGACCCTTTTCCCTTATATATTGGGACTATCACGGCTTTGCACCAGTCTCCCGGTACCCGCTTTAGTTCCCAACATAAATTAAACAAGGTGTACAGCAGGCCTGCCACCACGTCCTCTCCAGCCCTTAGCATTTCGAGTGAAACTCTATCATATCCGGCTGCCTTACCTACTTTCATGCTTTTCATTGCTTTCATTATTTCATCCATACTTATCTCCCTATCTCTTTCATCTTCTTTCGGAATTTCTATTTCATTTAGTTCACACTTCTCCTCACTCATAAATTCGCTTTCAAAATATTCCTTCCATCTCTTTAGACTCAACATTTCATCATTCAGGATACAGCCATTCTCGTCTCGTATCGCATTCAATCTAGGCTGTTTTGTATTTCCCCTGATATTTCTTACGAGTTTCCAGAACATTTTAATATTTGCCTGGAAGTTATCCGATATTCTTCTATCATTCCTATCCGTTCTTTCTTGCTTTTTCCTTTCAACTAATTCTTTTACTCTCTTATTTAAACGTTTAAACTCTGCCTTTTTTCTTTCATTCTCATCATTCTTACCACCAGAGTTACCAGCTTTGGTCGCTAGTAAATCTAGCCATGCTCTCTTCTTTGCTTCAACTTCCATACGTACCTCGTCATCCCACCATAACGTATTGTCTTTCCTTTCATTCATTCTCTTACTAACACCACATACTTCGGTAGCTGCATCCACTAATCCTTTCTTAACATTATGCCACACATTCTCCAAGTCTAACTCATTCACACACAACTCATCCAAATTACTTATATTTTCTCTCAGTCTGCATTTGTACTTGTCTTTCACATTTTCATCTTGTAACCTCTCAATTCTTATACGCTGTAACGCAGTGGTAGACACAGATGTCCTATGCCGCCAACGTCTGAATAAACCCCTAATTCGGCATAAGACCAGGTAGTGGTCCGTCCCTACGTTGGACCCCCGGTAAACCCTTGTATCCACTACTGCGCTCCTCATTCTTTCATCCACAGTTATGAAATCTATCATGCTTCTATCATCACCTCTTTCCCAAGTGTACATGTGAATCTTCTTATGACGAAAGAAAGTGTTCGTCACAAAAAGATTCCTTTCCACACATACGGTGAGGAGGCTTTCACCATTCTCATTTATACTTTCATCACCAAACGTTCCCAATATCCTTTCATAACCAAGCCTCCTCACCCCAACCCTTCCATTAAAATCTCCTAGCATAATAATATTTTCATTTCCCTTACACTTCATTAGCACCATCCTTACCATTTCCCAAAACTGCTCCCGGATATAAGTGGGCTTAGACATGTCTGGGGCGTAGACCCCTAACACAAACAACTTCTTTAAGCCCACTTTCATTCGTATCCATAGCAGTCTTGGGCTTACACATTCATACTCTTTCACACATTGGCCCATTCGTTCTGAAAGGATGATTCCTACTCCCTGGCATGCCCGCTCGATCTCGTCTACACCAGACCAGTATGCGGTATACATGCCAAGTGCAGTGACATCCTTCCCCTTCCTTTTCGTCTCATTTACACATAATACATCTATTCCTCTATCATACATCATATCGCATACTTCATCCATTTTATCATTCATTGCCCCACATACATTCAACGTAGCCAGACGGGCCTCTGCAATCCACTTTTCGCCTCTCTGGGAGACAGAACGTGACGGGTGGCGAACCTCGTCGCCGGTTTTCCTCCCGGAGATTCTTCGCACCCCTGCCCCATCAAAGGGGCGCCGGGAACTCGGGGCCATTTCTTTTACTTTTTGCCTCATGGTGCGAAAACTAGGGCGTGGCATATTTTACGCCGCTACCACACGGCGAGTAGCCGAGTCTGTTCTTTCGGCTTTGTCGCTCTTTTAGCACCACCCGGGGGAAACGTGTAGGGTGGGCCTAGGATTAGGTGGTCGAAGCCTACGGACGCGAGCGACTTATCCCCCCTATACTCTAAGAGTTGGATGTATTCAACTGCGTAGTACATAATATTAAAGTTCCACAAACGAGTTGATGATTGGCCATCAGCAAAAATGTACGGTATGCCTAAGGGGTACCTTAAGCTAACAACGCAATGTCAACGTGTCGCAGACTAATTTTATTTAAAAAATAACTTGTAGGTAGGTAACGTTTTATGTAATTTTTATTTAAAGCTCATTATTTTTTGTTAATTATTTTTTAAAGCTCAGAATTCAATGCTTTATATACGTCATTGCAGTGTGGATTTTTTTACGGATACTTTTCAGACTGACATCGATTATACAGATTAAGGAGTGAGGTAATAAACATAAACAAAAAAAACTTAAAAAAAACGATACCCAAGTAATGTGTATAGTTAGCATATTTAAAGTTAAAGTCCCTTACATGTTCCTTAACATAACTATTTTATATAAATAAAGTAAAGAAGAATAATATACCTATTTTGAAACAGTATATAAAATAATATCTTCTAGGAACTGTATTCTCGTCACTCATTAAATTTTATAATTATGTTACATAATATTTGCAAAACTAAATTCAAGAATTAAACGAATTTCATTTCAAACTTAAAGCTAATTTAGCCGCTGCAGCTTTAGAAATATCCGAAACTACTTTAAACACAGATGTTTTCAAGCGTATTTTCTTAAAACTGACTTTACTAAACTGAAATATATTTTTATAGGTATTTATAAAATAAAGTTTTTGCTTCGCGTGATTCTAATGATATAAATTAGAAATCTCTGCTTAAATTATATGGTTATAGAAGATAGTATAGAATATATAAAGTTATAGATATAGAAGAGAGAGTTGTAAAATACCTAGTCCATGATCCCATCAATAAAACAATTCAGGCTTTGCTGGCTAAGGTACGTGGAGAGGATTTTTAGATGCTTTCTGGAGTTTAAACTTTTTAGTAATTCGAGGACAGAAATTATTTAACAATCATATCCAAGGTTTGCCGTGTATTGGCGGGAGAAGGGAAATACCCCATATCACTTCGTCGGTGTCGTAAGAGGCGACGGATGATTAGAATAGAATGATTTTTACTCAATATAAAATACAATAATAAACTTTAAGGTCTTTTTATGCTTTTACCGCTGGTAGCTTTACATAAAATTGTAGAAGCCGACGCTTGCGGCGGTCGCGGTCATAGAGCGTTTAAAATGTTGTAATAATATAATATTACTGTAACAATGTTAATTAGTAGTTACTTATAATAAATCATTTCTATATTATCCATAACTTTGCATATAGGTTTGCTATATGTGTTAGAGCCACGCTGCAGTGATAACATGGTTGTAGCACAAATCGTTCGGGTAGGACCACGTTCTCCCAGAATATCTGTGTGAAATAGCTTGCCTGGCATTTGGTGCTCAGGTTGTTGGTTCCCGATTCAAATTCCAGCCACAGCTAAAACTAATAGTCATAAAGCAAATTATTACATCTCCAACTTTAAATATTGAAGCATTATAATTGACTTAACAATAAGTGATGCCAAATTCATGCCTTTTTAACCGACTTAAAAAAATGAGTACGAAATAATTATTATATATGAGAATACAATTTGAAATTAGAATAGAATTCCCTACCATCCCTAAAAGCGTTAAAAGTATTGCCCGATTACGCGTAAAAACGGTCACAGGTTTGCATCACTTATCTTACGAGTTTGCCATATTTGGTAGACCAAGCGTGGCTAATATGGCAAATTGGGTTAGCAATAAAGCACAGTTTTGTTGTAATTTTGTGTTGTTATCAGGTAGATGCCCATCTCCAGTTTCAGTTTCCTTCTGCCGTCTCTTACGACACGCTAGTGGAAATTCTTACCGTGAGTTTGCACTGACGCGATTTTCACAAAAAAACATGTTTTGAACACTGTTTTCTGCCAATGTATCAAAAAGCGTTTGCGTAGTCAATGAACATGTGGTAGTGAAATATGTTTGACAGTTTATTGTACATTACATATTTTAATTATATTATATCTTTATAACTAAAGAAACAAAATGTTTGAAAAAATGCAAACGTACTGTTACACTGCAACAACTCGGATTCACTGTCACAAAGACTATTGGTTAAATTTTATTAAGCGGATATAAGCTAGATAACTTTCAATATCTTTAATTTAACGGATTTTACGCAAATCATCTTTACGATAATGTATAACTTCTGTAAGCGTACTCCTTGTAAGCAAAAATAAGGCAGTAGCTGCACTACATTTTGCTACTAAGGATTATCCTTTAATATATTTTTTAGTTTTAAAGGCACATTTGAGAAAATAATGGAATAAGTTACTTTTAAAAAAACGTAACCAACACACTAGAATTTTTCTTTGTATCGTGGGAGCAGTTCACATACATACAATTTAGAAAAGACAAACATCCAGACCCGGAACAATAGGCTTTTAAGGTCGCTGCATACAGGGCGGAATCAGCACGTGCACGAGACGGAGACGGAACGTGATTGTATGTCAACACGAACGGGAGTTTAATGCATACGCACCGTGACAGTGACTCGAAAAAACTAACATGTTAGTGTTGCGAAAGATGGATTTTTCATTCGAAGAATTGGCATTAATTGCTATTGCTTTACATGTTGAAGAAGCTACGTCAAGAGTAAACGGAGATTTTCTGTACATCCTACGTGGCAGAAAAGAGAACAAGAAGATGAACGGGACGTGGCACGCGCCGGGAGGGACGTGGTATACATCGTCGCTGACGATATTTTTCCCGTCCCGTTCGTGACACGTTCCCGTCCTGTCCGTGCATCCGTAACGTATGCATTGTCACGTACATGTTATATGAAACGATATTTCCAAAATTTCACGTCACGCTCCGTCCGAAATAAAACACGTTACGTATGACAGCGACCTTTAGTTAAGGCTTTTTACTGGTAGTACAATTGCAACGAATATTTGGCTATTCAGTATTCGTCTTATTCGGCCGAATATCGAATATCTGTATTTTGACTTGAATAAGATGTTTTGTTATAGTCAGATAATTGGTAAAATAAAAATCTTGATTTATTTTATTATTATGTATTTTATTACAAGCATTAAAGTAATCACAATCAAATCCCGTATTATAAAAAATAACAAAAAAAGTATCAGATAAATGTCAGTGCACTAGAACTATCGTAATTAAAGTGAAAGATGGTGCAGAAAGACTAATTGTTCTACATTTTTGGGCAGAAGTTTGCTAATTTTCCTCTCGTAGACAATCCCAGCTTCCGATAAGAGACGCTCTGATTAAAAAACAGTACTTCCTTCCTGACCGAATACTTTTGCCTAATATTCGGTCATTCGGCCGGGAAGCCAGCAGAATATTCGGCATTCGGCGTGTGGCGAATTATACTATTATGTAGTTGCAAGTCTAATTATTAGGCCATACAAATACTTGTACCGTGCGGGATTCGAACCCACAGTCCATACTGCTGTAACTCATTGCTAAGCCATTAAGCTGGTTTTTCAATCAAATAAATATCCATCGAATAAACTATTAATTTTATTCATACAATTGTAGTTCTTAACCTGTTAATGTTATAGTTAATTCTAAAAATAACTTTTATCTAATAATTGAAAATCTGACCTTAATTTATTTTCGATAAAAATGTCACTGCTAAGTACAGTTTCTCTCGCTGAAAACATTTGTGTAGATTTACTGCACATAGCTTTTGACCGCTCGGCTCTGAGCCAATTTTCTCCAAACATAGACCATTAAACAATTGCGTACTTTAACTGAAGTTTCAGATATTAAGAAACCAATCGTAAAGAATTATGAAAATCACCTTTCTATAGAGAGTGTAGTCGTTTGTTGGAATGTATATATGTATATGTATGTCCGTTTCCATATTCGCATGTTATACCTAAACCAGTCTTTGGATTTTGATAAATGGCACGCCAATAAACATTTCGTAACTAAAATATTAAATAAGTATGAACGTAATAATTATATACATTAATGCACTGAACAAATAAGCGTATAAATGTCAAATAGGTAATAATAATAATAAATTCGATCTTTTCTATTTCCAGGTTTTTTATAGAATTAGGGTGACAAACGAGCACACAGTCCACCTGATAGTAAGTGGATGCTGTGGCTTATAGACATCTACATGTATCCTCGATTAAAAATCAAAAGTCAGATATGCGTTGTCACCCCTGAGGACTAAGATGGAATACCTCGTTTCAGTAAAAAATGGTCTCTGGATAGAGATCATTTTACACACTACACTCTCCATACGAAACACAGCAGTATCAAGCTGCTATTTTACGCTGGTATTCTGTGAGAGCGTGGTCCTTCCCCGGACGAGCCGACCCATTCGTGCTACAAGCGTAACATGCTGCAGCTTGGCTCTATCACGTACAGTTCGATCGGGTTTGGTACAAAGCGCTTCTTTCGAAGCTCTCCTATGGGCTTCCCGAGAAATTGTGCAATTGGAGTCGATCACCAGCTTTCTAGCTGTGGTAGCTCAGTGGTTAACGCTCGCTGTAAATATAACAGAACGCGAGTAACCCGGGTTCGATCCCCGCCGGCACCAATGAAATTCTTAATTGCGATTTTAAGTGCTGATTTACCACGTGCTCGGCGGTGAAGGAAAACATCGTGAGGAAACCTGCATGTCTGAGGAATAAGAAAAAAAATATTTCGAAGACATGTGAAGTTCGCCAACACGCATTTGGGCAGCGCGGCGGACACTTCCTTGCCCTAAACCCTATCAGAAATGAGGGGAGGCCTGAGCCCAGCAGTGGAACGTATATAGGCTGTAACTTTACTTTACTTTTTTACCAGCTTTCTTGCAGATCGGAGCATCAAGGTCGTTTTAGACGGTGCATGTTCCGATTACAAGCCTATTAATGCTGGCGTTCCACAAGGCTGCGTGCTGTCACCAACGCTGTTTCTTCTGCGTATCAATGATATGTTACAAATCGGTAACATTCATTGCTATGCGGATGACAGCACAGGTGATGCTCTGTACACCAGCCATGCAAATATTTCACGGGAAAACGTCTCCGAGTACCGGGACAATCTTGTGTCTGAAGTCGAGTCTTTGCTGAACAAAGTCTCGGATTGGGGGCAACTAAATCTACTCCTGTTTGACCCTCAGCAGATACAAGTTTGCGCATTCACTCAGTCAGTATTGGAATCCTCGGCGTCGACATATCGAGTGACGTCCAGCTTAGTGGTCATTTGGAAGGGAAGGCCAAATTGGCCTTAAAAAAGCTTGGCGTGCTTAGCAGAGCGGGACAGTATTTCATGCCGGCACACCGCCTGCAACTTCACAAGGCACAGGATCGGCCTCGCATGGAATACTGTTCCCATCTATGGGCTGGGGCTCCACAGTACCAGCTCCTTCCACTTAACCGCATCCAGCGCAGAGCGGCTCGAATCGTCGACGACCGAGTGCTTTCCGATCGGCTCGATTCACTGGTGCTGCGAAGAGATGCTGCATCTCTTTGCATTTTCTTAGGGGAAGAGCTCTGAGGAATTGTTCGGATTAATCCCGGTCGCCATATTTCATGAACGCACTACGCTGATATCATATACACCATCTGGATGCTTGGCAGTCTACCACTGTACGTTTCACTTGAAGTTTTCTTCCGCGTATCTCTCTCTGGAATAGTTTACCACCGGCGATTTTTTCGGAGCGATATGACTTAGCAACCTTCAAAAAAAGAAAGTAAAGTAAAGTTACAGCCTATATACGTCCCACTGCTGGGCACAGGCCTCCTCTAATTTCTGAGAGGGTTTTAGGGCAAGGAATAGTCCGCCGCGCTGCCCCAATGGGTGTTGGCGAAATTAAGATGTCTTCGAAATATTTTTTTTCTTATTTCTCGGACATGCAGGTTTCCTCACGATGTTTTCCTTCACCGGCGAGCACGTGGTAAATCCTTCGTCGTCGTCGTTGTGCCGGCCTTTTAAAAAAGAGTCTACTCTTTTCTTACAAATTGCCTTACAGGACCTTGTAGTTGTTGTATTTTTTGTAGTAGTGGGGCAAAGGGTCATACAGTTCACCTGGTGTTAAGTGACTACCGCCGCCCATGAACAACTCAACACCAGGGAATTGCAGGTGTGTTGAGGGCGGGAACACACCTGCAACTCCCCTGGTGTTGAGTTGTACACCATCCTTTGCCCCCACTCCTATAAAAAAATACAACAATTTCAAGGTCCTGTAAGGCAATTTGTACTTCATGCCAAATAGCTTTGCCATAATAGCTTTTAGATAATACACGTTTTATTATTCTTCATCTTCATCTTATAACAGCCCACTAATAAACATGGCCTCTATTTTGAAAAAGAATTTACAATCGTGTTAACTGCTGCACTTGATTAGCAATATGTCGATCGTAGCTACGGACGTAGGTCGGGCAATGGAATTTTTTTTATTTATTAATTTTCTATCCCATATTTTTCTTTCCCCCTTACGCCACTCACGGTTACACCGTTACACCGTGAGTGGCGTAAGAGGTCACAGAGGGAAATTAAACTGGAATTGGCAACAGTAGTTACTGGACAACAACTCAAAATTTACGATTAATAACAGTGCGGCTGCCAACCCGGCTTCATAAAGCATAGCAACTACGGAATATGTACCCACTAATCAAACTTTGAGGGAGTTGTATGTTCAGTAATATACTCTTGATAAGTTGTAATGAATAAATTAAAAAAAAAAAACAGAGTTTTAGAACACAGATGTCCCGCATTTTTAACACACTTTGTTAACATGCATAAAAAGCAAATTGGATAAGCTTTCATACCGTTTGAAATTGATTTTTGTTACCGATGCATAAAGTTTATAGGACCAACTATAAACTCCAATTATTAACTTCTTATATCCTTCACAATTAGCTTAACAATAATATGTCTCGCTTACATTCATCACTTTTGATTCAGTGCTCTACAGTAAAATTGCAAAATACAACCATTTTTAGGAAAATGTATCTGTCTAATAACGTAATAACTGAGGCGTACGGTGAGAGCGTAAATAATCCGCTACCACGTATCATCCCGTGAACGTCTTAAGAGGTGACAGAGGGAAACTGAAATTTGAGATGTGCAGCATCTTTCTAATAAGCACTCAAAATAATAAAGCAGGTTACCAATACGCATGCTAAGCTATTACAGTGTTAAGGAATTACATAATGATTTCTTATATTTACGCGAACACTACACATGATTAAAACTACTTTTACGGATTTTATCGCGTTTATTTTTACTTTTAATTACTTTTATTTTTAATTCCCGACGTTTCGGGCGCTTTCCAGCACCCATGGATATAGGATATGATCAAGAAAGAAGTGGAAGTCTGCAGTTTGTGACCATATCCTAGACGGCTCCAACCATTACATCAGATTTGATAGACCACAAATCCTCGCGAAAGAACACCGATTCCTACCAAATATGATACGTGAGGCTATTGAAATTAAAAAACATCCTAATTTCAATAGAGAAGGAGGCTGGGTACTACCACCCTTGGGTTGTATCCCAACCCAAGGGTGGTGGTTGGCTTGGGATCCTACAATCAATAAAATTAAAACTAAACCCAAGCATGTCCTGAGGTCTTGCAGTGGTAACTGCAAGACCTCAGGACATAGTCAGTTCATTTTTCATAGATCGGACCATAAACAATAATTAAAAAAGCTGAAGGTACTCCGGGTTTAACAATGACATCGGGACGTCAGTCATCTCAGTCCCCCGTGACCATGGGTGCTGGAAAGCGCCCCAAACGTCGGGAATTAAAAATAAAAGTAATTAAAAGTAAAAATAAACGCGATATAATCCGTAAAAGTAGTTTTAATCAAGTGTTAAGGAATTTCAAAATGATAAATGCATCTTGACATACAATGAACGTAAGTGATGTGTGTATCTCTGCTTATCACCCTTAGAATAATTACATGCATTTCAATAATTACTCTGAAGTATCACTTTTTCTATCTGACTTTTAATTAATGATTAAACTCGGAGTAATTACCAGCATAATGACATTGTAAGTTACTTATGACATTATGAATTTTATATATTACATTAAGTTGACATTTTAGAATATACCTCCTATACCACGTAATTTTGAAAAGTTTGCATACTATATCTTATGGCCAAATAGGTCTTTAAGCAACTAATTTTTATTGTAAAATATAATACTTTCCATATTTATGGCAAATAAAGAGAATTTGAAGCGTTGCAACTATAGCAAATATCCCCAATATTTAATGTTACCTCTGGAAAAGGGTTATAATGAACAATAGACTTTATTTCTTATATTTATGCGAACACTACACATTTAAATAAAACTAGTTTTTACGGATTTTATCACGTATATTAACTTTTTACATACCCGAAATTCGAGCAGTTTACAGCACCCATAGTCACGGAAGAGACTGAGATGTTCAACGTCCAGATATCATAGTTAACCGCGGTTACCATAGATTAAAATTAATAATTTTTATTTCGATCTAAGCAGTATAAGTTTATAGTATTTTAAAGTCTTTGAGTGTATGCTTAGGTTAGGATTTAATTTTATTAATTATAGGATCCTAAGCAGATGGTAGCACCCAGCACTCTTCTCTATTGAAATTAAGATGTTTTTGATTTCAATAGCCTGGCGAATCATCCTTGGAAGGTATCGATGGCCTTTAGCGAGGATTTGTGGTCTATCAAATCTGATGTAGTGACGGGGGCGATCCTGTACGTGTTCAAGGACTGCAGACTTCCCGGAGCTTCGATTATTCAATCACCTATTAGTTCTTTAACGCGGGTTTTAATTAATCTTTTAGTTTGTCCTATGTGGAGAGAGCACATTCAAAATCAAGCTTGTACACTCCTGCATCTTGCCGAGGGACATTACATTTGACTGATGGTAAAAACTAATCAATCTTCTTTGAGGGCTCGAAGTATGTTTTAATGGAAGCGTGCTTCAAGATGTAGACAATCTTGTCAGTGACTCCTCTGACATATGGCAGTACAGTAGGTACACGATCGACTGTGGCCGGCTTCACTCGTTCACTGTGACGTAGGCGAAGGACCCGAATCTTGTTGTCATACAAAACTTGCTTGACGTATTGGATCTCGGCAACCAGGTGACTACTGTCACAGATCCCTCGTGCTCTCTGAAACAAAGATTTACCCACGGTAGCTAACTTGTAGTGTTATGCTTATACATACTTACATATCATTTTACACTATTTTAAATTCTGTTTTTGATGTTCTGCATTCGCCTCAAAACTTGATATTTTGCATCACCTTTATTTCCATAGGATCCTGTAATATTTTTAATTCATAAGAACACAATAACAAATCATTTTCACTTCGTATTTTTCATGCTATCAGCACTTTTTAAATCGGTGTCAATGGAGTCTACCTTTTTCGGTCTTTTATTTAGTTCTCCGTAACTCTGCAATTTCGGGTTTCGTGCGCGCTGTTGCGCTACTTTTTTTTCCTATATAAATAATATCTCATTTTTCACTTAAATCTTGCCGTTTCTGTATTACGAGCCTAAAACCAAAATTTGACATGTTTTGACATCGTTGTTTATCAGGTTGTCATGGCAATTTTTATTCAAATATCGTTACCGGCCTGATGTTTTTACTTCAAAATACTCCTTTCTTCTTGGCCATTTACAAGAATTTGCTTTTAATTTAAATAATTTCAAATTTAATGAGAATAATATTACGTTCTTATGTGAGATCCGTCAAAAAGCAAAAATAAGCCGAACTCAATCGGCGAATGGGGAGTCTGACTTGAGCTTTGATACTTAAAGCATCTCCTAAAGGCCTTTTCTGCACTGCCTCGGGATCCTGCAAGCCTCTGCCCGCTCTTTAAGTCGTCGCCTAGCCACGCCTACGCCTCCGCCTACTAGTGCGCTGTGTTTACTTACTTCAAACGCTGCGTGCCTTCTCCTGACGTTGCGTGGACCTACTTCAGACGCTGCGTGTTTATTCCGGACGCTGTGTGGGTCTACTCCGGAAGTTGTGTTTGCCTACTCCAAGCGCCGCGTGTACCTACTTTAAACGCTGCGTGCCTACTCCAGACGTTTCGTGGACCTACTTCCGACGCTGCGTACCGGCTCAAGACGCTGTGTGGGTCTACTCCAAGCGCTGCGTGTACCTTCTCCAGACGCTGCGTGTGTTTTCTCCAGATTCTACGTGTTCCTAGAGCAGGAGCTGTGCACCTATCATAGGCATAGCCTGTGCATACTTCGTTGCAGTATCTTTTGTTATTTTTTTTTTTTAATAATATTGTAAATCACCATCTTCATTACAACCCATCATCACCTTCATACCTTTTTTTTATAAAAGATACTGTAAAACTTCAAATTTTTAAATAATTTATTTTATTTTGGTTGTTTTCGTTCTAGTTAAGTTAGGTTCTTAGTTTTTTTATTGTCGCTTCACGACATTTGGCGCCCGACGTAAAAGTTCTTCTTTTCTTCACCTTAGCTACGCCTTATCCATTTCCTTTTGATTGAATTGCTTTCTCTTTCGTTCTTAACTCTTTATTTACTCATCCTTATCATATCTTCCAAATTCTAAAACAAAACTTCATCTAGTTTTTCAACTTATCTGGATTATATTTAGACCTACATATAACACTTCACTTACATTCATCACTTTAATATTTTTATTCTAGAGGTACAATTTTTTATTAAATTTTTATTTCTAGCCACGCCTACGCCTCCGCCTACTAGTGCGCTGTGTTTACTTACTTCAAACGCTGCGTGCCTTCTCCTGACGTTGCGTGGACCTACTTCAGACGCTGCGTGTTTATTCCGGACGCTGTGTGGGTCTACTCCGGAAGTTGTGTTTGCCTACTCCAAGCGCCGCGTGTACCTACTTTAAACGCTGCGTGCCTACTCCAGACGTTTCGTGGACCTACTTCCGACGCTGCGTACCGGCTCAAGACGCTGTGTGGGTCTACTCCAAGCGCTGCGTGTACCTTCTCCAGACGCTGCGTGTGTTTTCTCCAGATTCTACGTGTTCCTAGAGCAGGAGCTGTGCACCTATCATAGGCATAGCCTGTGCATACTTCGTTGCAGTATCTTTTGTTATTTTTTTTTTTTAATAATATTGTAAATCACCATCTTCATTACAACCCATCATCACCTTCATACCTTTTTTTTATAAAAGATACTGTAAAACTTCAAATTTTTAAATAATTTATTTTATTTTGGTTGTTTTCGTTCTAGTTAAGTTAGGTTCTTAGTTTTTTTATTGTCGCTTCACGACAAACTGTGAAGGATGGTGGTGAATATCACCGTTGAAATATTTATCTGTATGGGTATTTTTCTATACACAGTATGACTCGAGGTGATATCAGGATTCCAAATTAGTAATACATCTAAAAAATCTAAAGAATTGTTTGCCTCTAACTCCATTGTGAACTGAATTTTGGAATTTATAGATCGTCTAAAAATGCAGTTAGTTTATCTAAAGGTAGAATTGTGAAAGTTTCGTCTACGTACTGCTTATAGAATCTTGAATTTACGGGAGAAGTGAGCAGGGCTTTCTCCTTAAAGTCCCCCTTGAATATGTCAGCGACAATGGGAGATATAGATGAGCCTATTGCCACACCATCTTCTTGCTTGTAGAACTCCTCCTTCCTCAATAGGTAACCAGATGTAGGGCAGTGTCTGCATATTCTACGGGCATGTTGTTTTCTTCCAGCCTTCTGGTTATAATTGAGATGCAGTCTTCAACGTGTAAGCATGTGAGCAAGAAACAAATGAGGATACTTTATGACCTCTGAAGCCAATCTTATCATTAGCACCATCATCGTCATCACAGCCTATTCACAGCACAGAATCACAGCTAAACGTTAGCATCCCCCAAAGGAAAACAACAAAGTACTGTCCTGAATCACCTACATCCATCGACTACCTGCATCTCTTATCAGCCCGCCCCCACTATCTAGAGGAGCCGCCCTACACTTGGAATACCATGATACTACTGGTACAAAAGGGTCTTCGATTCTCATCACTCACACTAAACAAAGCAGCATTATGCTGCTTTCTTACATTGATATTAGGTGCAAGCGTAGTACCCTACGCACTACTCTGGACGAGCTGACCCATGCGTTCTGTACCCTATTATACCATGTTCATATTTGTTCTTATTTAAACAGTGAATATTGCCCGAATCACTGTTGATCCAGTGAATGTAATACTTGTTCGTTAAAGATGTTATATTGTATATTCGATTCCAGAACAAGTCAGCATCAATAAATAACACTAATAAATAATTTTCCTCCCTGTTGTAAGTTCCCATAGGCTTAAAAGAGTTTCCTTATGTAAAGTGTGGAAGATAACGATCGACGATAATACGACACGTGTTTCGCCTCTACACGAGGCGTCCTCAGGTAATGTAGAGACTCTACGGCGGCTGACCGCTAAGTCACTAAGACTTATCATTGTAATTAGTAAGACACATCATTGTAATTAGTAAGACACATCATTGTAATTAGTTAGCGGAAGGTTGCAAATTAAGCAATATCTTTATTACAGTTTTAAATGCCAAAAAGTATCTATTTATTCTCTGCTCGTTCATACTGTAAATACCGTAAGTGGTAGAGCATCTTGAAGTTGCTTAAAAATCAATGAAATTGCAAGATAATGATTATTTGTACTTTTACTAATTTGCAAATAACGCGATTATGAATAAATTTAGTAACAGTAAAACAGGCTTTTTCGTGTTGCCCACCCAGAATAATTCATCAAAAGTAATTGAAATTAATTACGGCCTAAACCGTATTTGCTCCTCCACGCTATTTACATTTGCAAATGCCCCCTAGTATTTAAATTTTACAAAACCATATTTACTTTCAGAGGCGCTGGAAACAGGAAACAGGAAGTACAGAATTAAGTTCGCATTGAATTAAACGCTGTCTTACAACTAACTCAAAGTAACCTATGATAGATTACGTCATAGTAACTACGATAAATCAATAGCTCAGTGGACCCATAGCGGTTTAATAACATAATATTTTAATGTATTACAATAAAATGAGCACTGTGATACTAGTATTTAAAATTATCAAACAATCTTACTCCATACAGTACAGAGTCAAGAATGCTGGCTACCATCCTTGTGTCTTATGTGTGAAAAAAGTACCAGAGCTCTTGTGTCCAGCGGCGACGACCAGTAGCTGATGCAGTCTCTTTAGAAATTTAATTAAACTAGATTTAATTTCACTTCACTTTAAGTAATTAATCTTAAGTAGTGTTTGTTTTTAAGTAATATACTAAAGATACAGCAACTCCTCAAGCGAGAGCGATAAAAATAAATGCGCTGGAGAACAAGAATTACTAACACCTGATCTCCTCACTTATCATGTGTTAGGATGGTAGTCAAAAACTGGCTTATAGTGAATAAAAAAAGCTGGCTCTCAACTACGTGTACTGACTTTTTTGTAGCTTACTTGTCGATTTGTAAAGACCAATTTTAAATAATTTTAACTTGGATTTTGCTTTCACTTATACAAATTAGCAATTAATTACCAATGAATTCGTTATTGGAAATTAATCAAGCGACAGTAGCCTAATGGCAGGGCGTGGAACGCGAGCTCAAAAAGGTCGTGGGTTCGAATCTACCATTCGACTACTGGCGTGAACCACTCGTAACACAAGCAATTTAAGCTTACCATGAGTGGTTAAAGGGAATATTAGTAATGTTTATAGCATTGTTAATATTCTTTTTTTTTTATTGGATAAAAATATAACTGATATATACATACATACATACACACTCACATCTGTCACTCAGAGGGGTGCTGGGAAAGGCTACGGACTTCCATTTGGCGCGATCTTGACACCACTCTCTCCGCTCCCTTACATCCACACACCTATACATACATGCTCGACGGTTAAGGGTACTCTGAATCTAGCCCATCTTCAATCGCTTATTTGATCGATAAGCTTTAGTCCAGGGCATCCCTTGCAGACTCTGCCATTCACTTCTGCAACATGAATTGGCTTTGTCACTCTTCTCGTTCATTCTTTCTATATTACCAAACTACCGAAGCATTGCTTTCTTAATCCTGGTCACAATATCATCTTGCAAACCACACTTCTCTCTTATCACAGAATTTCTCATCCTGTCATTCAGGTTTAGCCCCATCGTACTCCTTAAGACCACATTTCTACGGCATTTATTCTACTATCGTACTTCTTCTGCCACACCCAGCTTTCACCACCGTACGTTAAGGTATGGACAAACACTGCACTGTAAATTGCCATAACAAATATAACTAATCATTCACAATCTTTTGTTTTATTCGTCTTTGTTTTTGAAGTGGTATGCAGCACGAATGGGTCGGTTCGACCGGGGAAGGAGTCACGCTCTCACACAATACCAGGGTAAAAAAGCATCTTAATGCTGCTATGTTTCGTATGGTGAGTATAGAGAATCGGAGACCCTTTTTACTGGAAACAAGGCATTACATCTGAGTCCTCAGGGGTGACAACGCAACTGCAATTTGATTCTTAATCGAGGATAAATGTAGATGTATATGGGCCGCAGCATCCACTGACTATCAGGTGGACAGTGTGCTCGTTTGTCACCCTTATTCTTTAAAAAAAAGATAGGCCTCTCTGGTGTAATGTTGTAAAAAGTAGCAAAAAGATTTAAAGAACTCGATTGAAAAATATAAATAAAACATGATACTAAATTATATGAAATAACTTATTTACATACATCAAGGTACAAGACTGATTACATTACTGTATACATTCATCACTTTAGCTAACTTTGCTGTCACTAGGAAGAAATTTACTAACTCTTCCACGTTATATGTTGTGTTGTTTTATTTTATAGGAGAATAAAATATGTATACGGAACGTTTGCTTTATTGTTTTTGTGTTGATTTTGTAGTATTGTTTTTAAATCTACTCTACACTCCACAGGAAAAACCATTTATCCCTTCCAACCATACATTACAGCCTACAAAAGTTCATTACTGGACATTGGCTTCCCCCATAGATTTCTTCATAAGGAGCATATTTACCATTGTTACTATTCTTAGCAGTTTCTTATTATTTTCAGTGTTGACCAAGAACTTAATCCAGTTTTAATTCCTCTATTGCTCACTAACGTCGTCGTTTTTCGTCGTTTTAAATTTTTAAAATAGAAAAAATTTCAATATTTTTGCAATTTGAAGCAAATGTTGTGCAAGAAAATGGAACAGAATTTACGTATTATCGTGTTTCAGAGAATGCGCAAAAACATTGTGTAAACGCCCAGTTTCACAACGGCGTTAAATTTATAAGAGGAAAGCATAAAGTAATTACTGTAGTATTTAAAAACGCCAAAAGTACACTTCAATTTGTTTAACCATTTTCTCTCCTCGTGACGCTACAGAGAATCGTTGAATTCATCCATTAGGTAAGTCACTTTCAACGAGAGTTGTAAAAGTGCTTTAGTTTACAAATGGCGTATAATTTCTCATAGAAAGATAAATTTCATTCTAAATCCAGTAATATTGCATAAGTGTTAAAATCTCATATAAAAGTTCATTTTTAGTCCTATTGTATCGTAAAACAAAATTGTAATGTTAAATACGGTGATAGAAAATATTGTGTGTAAACATGTAGGTTTCATAAAAGTAAAAAAAAACACAAAAACATCGAGGACATGTTGTGGAGTCTATCAACACGCAATGGCTCAGCGCAGTGGACTGTTGTTCTAAAACTCTCACTTGAATATGAGGAGGCATGTGTCAAGCAATAGAGTAGCTTTTCTTCACAAATCGCCGGTAGTAGGAACACAAACTCAAAAATGCTCTAACCTGTGTCTTGTCTTTTGGAACCGGCCAATCCTTGACAGTGGCGATTTTCTCTGGATCCGTGCGGATACCTACTTCCGATACTACATACCACAAAAAATTAACTCGCCGTTTGAATAGTGAACATTTCTTCGGACTCAACTTGAGGTTGGCACTCTGAATCTTCATGAGCACGCGTTCCAGGTTTTGAAGGTGTTCCTCAAACGTCCGGCCTACGATGATGATGTCATCCAAGTAGACCAGACAGGCATCGCCAATTAGCCCGGTAAGTTCAAGTTCCATCAGCCTTTCAAACGTTGGTGGAGAATTGCACAACCCAAACGGCATTACTTTAAATTGCCACAGACCCTTTCCCGTCGAGAACGCAGTTTTCTCCTTGTCCTTAGGGTCAATTTCAACTTGCCAGTAGCCATTTTTTAGATCCAGCGTGCTAAACCACTTTACTCCTGTAAGCATGTCCAACGTGTCATCAATTCTTGGCAAGGGGTAGCTGTTCTTCTTTGTAACGTCGTTCAGACGGCGGTAATCAACACAGAACCGCATGCTTCCATCCTTCATCTTTACCAGCACCACGGGTGAACACCATGGACTAGATGAAAGTTCAATAACACCATCCTTCACCATTGCCTCAATCATGGTTTCCACTTCCTTTTTACGTGCTTATTTTGTGTTGAACTAAGCCAGTCTTTCCTATGTCAGCATTGTTTGATGAGAATACATCGGCGTACTTGAGTAACAACTTCTTCACCTTGACCAATTCGGTCAGGGAGAGAACGCTGCGACAGTCTTCCAAAAGTGTGGTCACTCTCGTTTGTGCATCCTTGCTAGGGGTCTCACTCGATAGATATTGGCACCGCCGTAACCAATCCACTTCCTCACAAGTACCAACCAGCGTGCCTTTTTCTATAATCTGTTCCCGGTCACAAAGGTTCGGCACACGTACTCCTGAGATGTCAGTGGTTCTGACCAAGGTTCGAGCTACTTTCCATGGAAGGTCATCGTTTACCCTTTCCACAAGTACACAACGGTGAGCTTGCCCATCGTTTCGGGGAAGACTAACCGGAACAATCGTTTCCGATCTCGGCGGAATAACAATCTTCTTAATGCTGTACACGTTCCCTGGTAACGCACCTTCCATAAAAAGTTCCTCCTGTCCACATTTCAAAACACCTTGCTTAACGTCGATCTCACAACAATTATTCCTCATAAAGTCTAGGCCTAGGATGCAGTCGTCCATTATATCAGCCACGATGACATTATGCGGGTAGATCACGTCGCCTAGCTTCAACTCCATCTCCTTCTCTCCACGGACGGGTATACGCTGACCGGTGGCTGTTACCAAATTAATGCGTTCTCGGTTGTATGCGGAGTCCCCAAGGAACTGACTTATAAGTTGGGAACTAACAACCGTACGAGAGGCTCCAGTGTCTATGGTCAGTTTACACGGCATTCCGTTGACCTCGCCCTTGATGATTAGACTGTTCCCTTCATGGGTTTGTGAGATCGAGATCCTTGGGGCTCTTTTAACATCAGCCAGCACCCGCCCCACAGTTCTGGCTTTTACTCGTTTCCCTGCTGTTGCTGGGCGGTGCTGTTGGCCGCACTACCCTCCTGAGGTCGTTCACTTTCCCTGTCTAGGGTTCGCTTAGGGCAGCTGGATTGAAGATGGTCCTTTTCCCCACAGCTATAGCACCTAGAGCTGTATGCTTTGTTGCGGTCGCGTACTGTAGCTGCTGCAACCTCCCTGATGCGGTGGGAACGATGATCCTGCCGCACGGCTTCCACCTCCAGTGCATGGGCCAAGGCGCCTTTAAGCGTCTCGTGGTGCCCGAGCCTCACAGCAGCTCTGACTTCCAGGTCACGAATGCCGTCGATGAATGTCTGCACCAGGTTCCCTTCAACTAGCGCAGGTACAGACTGGTATGCTTTTCGCACCAGCTTCTCCACCTCTAGAGCCCACTGCTGCAGGTTTTCGTTGCTGCGTTGAACGCGATCTCTAAGCTGCGCTCAAAAGACGTGTTCCAGGTGAGCGTCGCCATATCTAGCCTCCAATGCCTCAAGGAGCTGCTCGTAAGTCACTTCTTTACCGAGAGCTTCTAGAACAGTTAAGGCCCGGTCACGCAGGCCTAGTGTGAGAGCAGTCATGGCCTGACTTTTATTCCAGCTGTTTGCCTTCATAACAGCCTCGAACTGGATTTTGTAGGCCGCCCAGGAAGAAGCCCCGTCGAACGGCGGCACTTTGAATCCACGTACTGAAGGTGTTGTAGCTACTACGGGATGTGTAGTTCCATCAACCAGTTTGAGATCGTCCAGCGTTTTCTTCACATCAGCCACCACTTTGTCTACCCGATTGTTCACTTGGTCGATTTGGGTTTTAGCTTCCTTGATATGGGTTTCAGCCTTTGCGATTTGGGTTTCAGCTTCCGACAGGCGGTTGTCATGCTGAGCAACCCTATCCTTAACCTCCTTTATCTCCTTCCCGAAGGTAGTGTGAAGATCCTTCATGAGGAGCATTTGCTCTTCCAACCGACGGGCCTGTTCCTCTTGACCGCCCCGCAGCTATTCTTCTTGTCCGCCCCGCAGCTGCTCTTCCAAACGACGGACCTGTTCCTCCTGTCGGCGGGCCTGTTCATCCTGTCCGCCCCGCAGCTGCTCTTCCAACCGACGAACCTGTTCCTCCTGCTGCTCTTTCAACAGACGGTCCTGTTCCTCTCGTCCACGCTGCAGCTGCTCCTGTAGCATCGCCATCAGAGCACCTAAGTCAGGTGCTGCAGATGTAGGAGCTACTGACGGGCCCGCAGCCTCCGTGGCTGGCAGTTGGCCCTCCGACGTCTGCGGGGCTGCACCACCAAATCTCCTCTGGTCCGTCTCATGCTGGCGTTGACTGCGGGTACGGACACCCTCCGTTTCCTCCTTAGGTAAAATCGGCATGATTTTATCCCACTTCTGACACCAATTGTTACGAGCTTGCGGTTCGTGACAATAAAAATTGCCGATAAAATTACCTAAATTAACACTTTAATTTTCTTTACACAAATTAAAACCTAAAACACTAATAATTAATCACACTGATTCACTTTATTCCGCTCCGAAGCTTCGCTTGTCTCGCCAACTTCAATACTTCCCCGATCGCATCTTGCAGCGCCTATAAATATAAATTAGCAGCGAAATATCCAGAATATTCAAGTAAACACGCGCAAGGTACCGATAGTTCGACTTTCAACTTCAAGAAGTTTAGTTCTTCGGTTCGAAACTAGATGGCGCTAGTGTCGTCGACCGAGAATACCATAGCTGGTATTCCACAAGGTGGGGTCTTATCTCCTCTTTTATTCGCAATCTTTTTTAATACGATTACATCCCAAATATCTTCTCTCTACCACTTTTATCACCTGCATGCACACTTTCAAATATATTTACAAAGAACCATCGAAGATCTTCCCAAAGCTGTTGAATGTGTCAACAAGGACCTGGCTTGTATTCTCGACTGGATACGATCTTATGGGTTGACGGTGAATCCTTTAAAATCTCAAGCTATAATTATTGGGAGTTCAAGAATGATTTCCAAAATTAAAAAATGTCATCTTCAACCCGTTGTATTTAATTGTATCCTTATTTCATATAATGAAGTAGTTAAAAATCTAGGTATCCTTTTGGATTCCAGTCTTTCTTGGACTCCCCAAATTAAAGCAGTGAGCCGAAAAATGTTTACAGCACATGCTTCATTCACTCCGGAGGCTTATTTCGTTTTACTCATTTCCACCAAAATTACGATTGCACAATCTTTGCTACTCACTATCCTTGACTATTCTGACATTTGTTACCTTGATATCACCGAGGAGCAACTTAACAAACTTGAGCGACTTCAAAATCTCTGTATACGGCTCATATCTCTGAATACCGCACTAAACTCAAGTGGCTCCCAATCAGCCTTCGTCGCAATACTCATATACTTTCTGCGCTGTACTGAGTCTTATTTAATGTATCAAGTCCTCCTATAAAATATAAAATAACGTTTTAACTTTTCCTTACGGTCCAAAGAAAATCCTCCAATGTCCTGTACACTCCTCGACATTATTACGATAAATCTTTTGCTGTTGTTGAAGTAAGACTCTGGAACTCCTTACCCCAATCAATTAAAAGTGCTCAATCTTTAAATGTGTTCAAGAAATAGATTAAGGTACACTATTTTTCTCTTTATCTCTTCTCTCTTCCTCCTCTTGTTATGGTCATTAATCTACCTAAAGTATTTTGTCATTTTAGTACATAAGTTTGTATTTTTTGTTCTAATTTAGTACACTCTACTCGTTAATCTTTTCCTTATTTTTACTATTTTTTTCTTGTGGATTGTCTGGAAGAGAAGAATAATACCGCCTTTTGTTTTTCCCTCATTGTTTGTGTTGTAAAGAGTATTTGTATTGTATTGTATGATAGGGTCATTCTGCAGGATTAAGCTCACACAAAATACCAGCTTAAACAGCAATATAAAGCTAAGCAGCAGAATTTTTAACATGCCTACCTCATGATAACCACTTAATAGTTTTATCTCAAAAGATCCATTTTTTTTTTCATAACATTCAATAGAAGTATTATTAGAATTTCTTAACTTTAAGAGTGTTGTGTTTAAAAGGTGATTCGGATCCATCAGCTTTTAAGCACTATAAATGTTATTATACTTTAAAACATAATACTGAAAACAAAGGAGTTACTGCTGACATAATAGAACTAGATATTATATACTAAATATAATATAACTAGACTTGTATAATAGATATCTATCGCCCACTTTCTCATCGGACAAGTTACATTATTAATGGTTTATTTCACATCTACATACAAGTCTAATCTACATACAATATATGATTAAAACTACTTTTACGGATTTTATCGCGTTTATTTTTACTTTTTATTTTTAATTCCCGACGTTTCGGGCGCTTTCCAGCACCCATGGTCACGGGGGACTTAAAAATAAAAAGTAAAAATAAACGCGATAAAATCCGTAAAAGTAGTTTTAATCATGTGTAGTGTTCGCGTAAATATAAGAAATCATTACATACAATATATTAAGTCATTTATTATTCTTCTTCATCATAAGTAAAAGTACACATTTGTGTTACTACCTCTCTGGTGTAGTGCTGTGAAAAGAATTTTATAGATTTCAGAATAAGAAAATTTAAAGCTTGACACTGAAATTGCAATGAAACAAAATTTGAAGAACTCAATTACGTATAAATATTAGGGGGGCAGGACTGTATGATAATTTAAATTTTTAGCTTTAGTTTTTCTTTATTACAGTTTTTCTTAATATTACGTATAACCTTTTGTTAGATATAATAAAATAATAAATTAATAGTACAAATATACTTACGATCTAAAATTACTTATAAATATATATGTGCTTGGAAGTACGTTCTAAATTATATAAAATTATTTATTCACTTGCTTCAAGGCACAAGACTGATCGTGTCTGCACACATTTATCACTTAGAAGCTAACTTTGCTGTCACTAGCAAGAAATCCACTCATTCTCCTACCTTATATGTTGTATAGTTTTACTTTTAAGGTGAATAAAATCCAAGCGGAACATTTTGTTTTTTAATGAACTCAAAATTCAACAGGAAAAAATGCCATCAATTCTATCCATCCATTATAACCTACAAAAGTTCACTGTTGAATATACGCTAAGATTTCATATTATCCGTTATTCACTTAATATTCATTTAGACATCACGTTTTACTACGCTTGACAGTTTTTTTTTTATTTTTTAATGTTGTTATTAGGAAAATGCTGATAACCATCTCCAGTTTTATTTATTTCTGTCGCCGCTTGACGACGACGCTTCGGGGTGATATGGGGTGGATTTTCTAAAAGTGAATTTATAAAATGTTCATAATTTTAGAATATGAATATTTTAATTTTTTAAATATTTTTTGCAATTCCAGTGTTTATAATACAAAAATACAAATGGTAACATAATGCATACTTGTATTATGTTACCATTACAAATATGTTTGCATTTAAAACCTATACATCACGTTGTATGAAGTTTAAATAAATAAAATACATAATTCAAATTACTATAAATACCGCTAAGAAACGGCAACAGAATTTAGGCATTTATCTTGATTCATAGAAAGCGTGAAAACATAAAGTAAACGTCCAACTTCGAAACGGTACTTTATTTTAAGAGGAAAGCAAAAACTAATTAATGTTGTATTTGAAAACCCCAAAAGTACACTTCACACTGTTTACACAATTTGTATAACCATTTTTCACTCCTCGTGACGCTGTAGAGAATGATTGCATTCATTAATTAGTTAAGTAACTTTCGACGAGAGTTGTAAAAATGTTTTAGTTTACAAATGGCGTAAGATTTTTCAAATAAAGATAAATTTGATTCTAAATTCTATTACATGAGCTAAGTGTTTAAATACCCATACAGATCACACGTATTATATATAGTACCCGGGTGACCGAGCTTTGCTCGGTTTTTTTTTAAGTTACATTTAGATACAAATTACATGAATAATATTTTTTGATCTTATTGACATAATAGAAAAAACTGAACTGGTTATTTGCATAATAAATCATGAGTGCAGTTAGTTTAATTAAAATTTTCATATTTTTAAAAAATACTAAAAAAGGGCTCGAAATAATAGATTTTCTCACAAAAGAAGGGAGCTTCAAAAAAAAAAAGGGAAAAGTCGGACCAAGACGGGACGCGAACCAAGGCATTACGATTTTACGACCGCTCGATATCCACTTGAGCTATTACGATCATTAAAAAAATGTCAAAATTTACCTCCTTATATTGTAGCAGTTTTTCATTGCCTGAAAACACGGACAAAAAGACATTTTCTAAAAATAAATCCTAGCTGGATCGATTTATTGCCCCAGAAACTCCCTGGACACTAAATTTTATGAAAATCGTTGGAGCCGAGTCCGAGATTCCGATTATATATATATATATATATATATATATATATACAAGAATTGCTCGTTTAAAGGTATAGGATAATAAAATATATTTTGGAAGCTAAAATAAACTTTATATAACTTTATATAATATTAATATAGTTTATTTTAACTGAAATATTACCATTTGTCACTATATTAAAATATATTTTATATTTTAATATAGTGACAAATGGTAATGTTTCACATGATGGTCAAAGAATGCTGCAGCCTAACGATACCTGCAATCCAGTTCACAATAAGGTGCTTTATCACCTCTGTATACTAAGTTGTCAACAAACCGAAACATAGAAGTAGTTCCACTGCTGTTGCGCGGCAGAGGTGAGACGGTGTTGTCAACTCAGAATAATCTACAGTTTCAGGTTTTCGTTCAGTATTAAAAACACAGTTTTAATTTTAAGTGCGGTGATAGAAAAAATCGAGGGCAACCTGCAGGTCTCAGAAATTATTAAATAAAATAGAAGACATGTCTTGAAGTCTGCTGACATGCATTGGGTCTGCGCAGCGGATTCTTCCTTGCTCTAAAACCCTTTCCTGAATAAGAGGCATATGCCTAGCGGTGCGGCATATATACTAAGACTTGATACATTATAGCTTTACTTTTTTTACTTCATGGAGTCCGACCTCATTTTATACATAAAATCCACATAATAAAGCACTACATTATATACACTGTATTACTGACACTATATGCTCGACAAATACCAACTACAAACGTACGCCCGAACTGAACTCAAGTTACCACATTCGAACTGTTAATCGTACCCCCGTATGGATATGATAGAGTCATGCAGCAGCTCAGGGGATAGACCACGCTCGCACGGAACACCAACTTCAAATAGCAACGTAATGCTACTATTTTTCGTATTGTGAATAATCTTAGTCCTCGGGTATGACAGAGTATCTGCATTCTTAATTGAGAAAAGATATAAATTTCTATTTATAATTTACCACCGCTGATCACCAATCGAACTCAAACCTCTTTAAATTCGATGCTGTTGTATGGTATGTTGAAGAATTGGATGATGACTGTAGAGGCGGCAAATCATAATAACAAATAGTAACGTAAAGTAAATTAACAGCCTATATACACGTCCCACTGCTGGGCAGAGACCTCCCCTCATTTATGAGGTTTTAGGGGAAGGAAGTGTTCGCCACGCTGCCCCAATGCATGTTGGCGAACTTCACATGCGTTTGAAATATGTTTTGTCTTATTTCTCAGACATGCAGGTTTTCTCACGATGTTTTCCTTCACCGCGAGCACGTGTTAAATCAGCACTTAAAATTGCAATTAACATTTTATTGATGCCGATGGGGATCGAACCCGGTTTGCTGGCGTACTGTGAAAATTACCAGCAAACGATAAAAAAATCTTATATTTATTATGAAAATAAAAGGAAAGCGGAAATACAATTTTATTTTCGTATAAAAAATTAGCGATCCGCCCTGGCTTTGCACGAGTGATTTATTGACCTCGTCAACAGCGCCACCTGTCGGTTACAACTGTAAATCTCAACCCTCCAGGGATCTACTCCAGCATACACAAACATTTCATCAAATTGGTCCAGTCACTTTCGAGTTTTGCGGGACGAACACACAGCAATTGAATTTTATATATAGGGATAATTTAATAGACGCTATAAAAGTCTTAGTTTACAGTTATGAACGACGTTTCTTTTTAATATCTTCTTTTTGTCAAGCTTTAACAGTCCACTGCCAGACATAAGAAACTTTTATAGTTATAATTATCATCCCTGGAGTTGATTTAATCGCCACACGTCATCTCCCAATGTTGACGCTGCTGTATTTCACATCTTGCTAACATGAGATAGTGGTCAATCGGATTTCACAATATCTTTTGACTTTTCGCATAGCCGTCTCTTACGTCATTCATGAGACTTGGTAAGGTGAGTGATTCTGATACTTCTTAGCCGTCTCTTACGTCTTTCATGAGACGGAGTGTGGTGGGTGATTCTGATATTTCTTAGCCGTCTCTTACGTCATTCATGAGATGGAGTAAGGTGAGTGATTCTGATACTTCTTAGCCGTCTCTGATAGACGGGAGATGATTCTGCAATCTTCAACAAATTTGACAGCATACAGGCAACTGAACAGACAGATCTCCAAATGTATGCGGCGAGACTTACGCAACTTTAATACTGCTCGTATTAAAGAAGCGATCGAGTAGAACCAGGGCTCCAAAGTCTTTGCCAGAGATCTGTCTGCCAGAAAGAGCCAACTGTCAAAGCTGAAGACTGAGTGTTGCAGCATCGTTTCCGGGACACCTGAGATTTTGAGTAAGATTGAGAGGTTCTATGGGCAGCTGTACACATCATCGTTGGAGCCACACGCAAGTGTGAGTAACGATCCAAGACCAAGTCTTATCCGACACTATTCGATGATAACCCGGACGTCAGTCTGAGCGAGATTAGAATGGCTCTCCAGCACTTTAAAAAAGGCAGGGCCCCAGGCGGGGATGGAATTACAGCGGAGCTTCTGAAAGCGGGTGGAACACCGGTACTTGTAGTCCTTCAGAAGCTCTTCAATTCCGTCCGCCATGGTGGCACTACTCCGGAGGCGTAGAGCAGAAGTGCGGTGGTCTTGTTCTTTAAGAAAGGCGACACGCTCTCTTGAAGAACTACAGACCGATTTGCTTTCTGAGCCGCATCTACGTGCTGTTTTCGAGAGTCATTACGAATCGTCTCGCACGCAGACTCGACGACTTTCAGCCTCCCGAACAAGCCGGTTTACGAAAAGGCTTCAGTACCATCGACCACATACATACCCTGCGGCAGATTGTACAGAAGTCCGAAGAGTACAATCTGCCACTTTGCCTGGCGTATGTGGACTATGAGAAAGCCTTTTATTCCGTCGAAATTTGGGCGGTGCTACAGTCCCTACATCGGTGCCAAGTTGACTGTCGGTATATCGAAGTGCTGAAGTGTTTGTACAGTAGGACTACGATGGCTATCCGAGTACAGAACCAGAGTTCGAAACCTATCCAACTGCAAAGAGGTGTAAGACAGTGTGATGTTATATCCCCGAAACTCTTCACCGCTGCGTTGGAAGACGTTTTCAAGCTACTGGACTGGAAAGGGTACGGTATTAACATCAATGGCGAGTACATCACTCACCTTCGATTTGCCGACGATATAGTCTTTATGGCAGAATCGCTGGAAGACCTTAGCACTATGCTCAATGACCTCAATAGTATCTCCCAACGGATAGGTCTTAAGATGAACATGGACAAAACAAAGATTATGTTTAATGTCCATGTCACACCTACGCCGGTAGTTGTTGGGAGCACTATGCTCGAAGTTGTCGACAAATAGGTTTACCTGGGACAAATAGTCCGACTAGGTAAGTCCAATTTCGTCCAAGAGGTCAATCGACGGATTCAACTCGGCTGGGCAGCGTTCGGGAAATTACGACACATCTTCTCGTCAGGTATACCTCAATCTCTGAAAACTAAAGTGTATAACCAGTGCGTGTTGCTAGTGATGACTTACGGATCTGAGACGTGGTCCTTCACTGCTGGCCGTATGAGGACGCTCAAGGTCGTTCAGTGAGCTATGGAGAGGGCTATGCTCGGAGTTTCACTGCGTGATAGACTCAGAAATGAGGATATCCGCAGTAAAACCAGAGTGACCGACATAGCCCAACGGATTAGTAAGCTCGAAGAAGCGATAACCGATGGGGAAGAAACGTTCTCGAGTGGCAGCCTCGTACCGGTAGGCATAGTGTAGGGCGACGCCCCACTAGATGGAGTGACGACCTGGTAAGACATGCAGGAAGTCGATGGATGCAGGTGGCTCAGGACCGTGCTTTGTGGCATTGCTTGGGGGAGGCCTACGTTCAGCAGTGGACTTTTGAAGGGCAGTAATGATGATGTTGATGAGGTGATAGTGATAGGACCAATTGACTTATTTTATTTTTTTACGACTGTGTTACTGTAGATAGTTATACATAGCCATCTTGCAAAAAAAAAAAATTTGCAAACACTAGACCAAAATATGCTACTAGTAGGCCTAAATAGCTAATATGCATGACGCATTCTTCTTTAGACAACTTTCCACTATTTAAAATCACAGTCATGGTCCCAGGATGTGGTCCATTGTAGCGCGTTCGAAAAGGTCGCACGTCAGACGGCCACAAACACTTCGATTGTCTCGATTCTCACGTCACTCGTTAACATGTCATTCCAGACGCTATGCTCTGTTGGACCTGCAGCTTCTTCTTCTGAGTGCTCGATCTGTAGATAGTGCGGACGTTTCCCAATCCGTAGTTGAGGTTACAGAAAATATTTCAATGTGATAAGTATCGTCCCTGATCTTGCGGACAGAATTCCACGCCACTCAGAACACAACAACTTGACAGATTCCGCGACTTGCTTTAATTTACACCTTTTAAGTTTTATAAATGTTGTTATTTATTAGATTCAATACTGAACCCGCAAAATATGTAATCTTAATGCACTTTATTCAAAATTATTTTGAAAACAAGCGAAATTTACAGTTTAAATGTATAATATCTTCTCATTACGCTCGTAGTAATTTCGGTTATCTAGTTACACGGAGAATATTCGGCTGTTCTTTGTTACTTAGTTACGAGTTTCATTATTTTGATAAATCATTCCCCGTTATAAAAATACCGAAGGTACTTTCGAAAATATGTTGCATTTTTATTGTTAAAATAAGCGTATAGAATATAAAATAAAAAATAGACGGCTAGAAGTAGCCCAGCACCGAGCCGCAGCGCAGAGGGCCGCTGGCTAGAATCCCGCACAGAACTAGTACTTTGCGTGGCCAACAATTACTTGTTTCGGATCCGGACGCTTGTCCTTGCGGAATTCACGTGTGGGTAAATGTTGTTTAAAAAATAAAATAATAAAAATATTGAGGCCATTTAATTGTTACTAAATGTAATTTAAATACCGCTCGCAAGTCTTTAATGTTATTATTTAAAATGGCTCATCACTATATGTTTTTAGTTAAGAATGAAAAACCATTGCCAATTGGTTTGGGTGTCAAACACCTTTGACATGAATTGTTGCAAGTTGTTGCCACAAAAAGTAGTAAATTATTTATCGTTTCATCAAACTGCAATCGCTCCGCGTTAGTGAAAGAGTGCAGATTTGAATGTTGTTCTTGATGTTGAGTACTGAGGAATTTAGGCTATAAACCCTAATTCCACAACAGTATGATGCGGTCATTGGTAATAAGCAACCATTGTTTTATAAGCAAACACAGTTGCCCTGCGAACTTTTCCTCTCTTTAGATAGATATTACGACTCTCGAGGAGATTGTGGTCGGTGCACTCATCTTCATTGGTGAGGTGGTGACAATGTGGCTTGGCGCTCCCTCCAAGTCCCCGAAGTGTACAGATGGCTAGTCCAATTTCAGTCTTAGGCTTCCGGTTTTAGCAGCCCCGGGAACCTTTATTTTGTCACTTTTTGTTGTAGCGCCAATTTTTGTGCAGTTGGCTAGGATTAAGTATTAAGCACAGAGCTACTCTCTTTGTTAAAGCCTTATGTGGCTATATGTTGCAGATTAATACCTAATTTGCAGTGTACATCTGAACCAAAGTTTTCTTTTGCGATAATTTCTTTGCAAGTCTGTCCTTACAAAGATATTGTCCAATCGGACCCTCTACCCAATGGGTTACTTTCTTAGGATTGCCTTTAAGCTCCTTTAGCTGTTTCTCATTGGGCTAATCTAAATCGGTATTTTTAAACAGGGTAATTCAAAATCTTATCCAGAAATAATTATCAATTAACTTTTTTTATAGAAGAGGAGGCAAACGAGCATGCGGCTCAACTGATGTTAAGTGACTACCGCCGCCCATGATCAACCGCCACACCAGGGGAATTAACTCTTCATTATCGGATATTACTCGAAAGGTGTGTATTCAGTTCCTTCGAAATTAACGTACCTTACTTTATTCTTCATTATCGGATATTATTTGATAGGTATGTATTCAGTTCCTGCGAAAAGAACAAAACTTACTTCACACTATCGGAAATTATTTGATAGGTGTGTGTTCAATTTCTTTGAAAAAAAAACGAACCTTACTTTATAAAAAGCACTATATGTTACAGTTTCTTTAAACAGAACGTGGACAACTTCTTTTGGTACTAGATTACATTTCTCTTGAAAGGAACAAACTCATTTTATTTAATTCTTAATTTTCCACTTTCCAGTTGGTCCAAGCGGCGAATCACTCGGAGCTTTGCTTGATATTCCATCTTTGCGCTTTCAAGAACGCCGTAATTTGTACTTTAGTTTATTAATTCTTGATTTCAGTGAGTAACACTCACTTTTGGGCATAATATCAACAAAACACTATATTAAACAAAATTGAACACAATTCAAAATAGAGAGAGGTGCTGATTGGTGAAACACTAAACTGTGAATGACGTATCGAGGGCAGAATGTATGGATGGTACATGGAGTGGGGTTCTTTCCACTCCCGAGGCCGGAGTAAGAAGAGGAAAAGGGAGGGTTTTAATTTTCTCAACTTTAGTGCGAATGATGAATCCTAGACGTGACACTACATGTGTTTAATAAGTTCCAGTTACTAATCTAGAGAACGAAGCACGAAGTATAATTGCATTTATTAAAACAGTACGAATCAACGTTAAGTTGAATTTTGAATTTGAATATAATTAATAGAATCAGGCGTTACTTTGCGGAAATCTAAAATAAAATAAAGGTTGTTAAGAATTAATTCACACTCATCCGCTCAATAAAATAAAATGATGTGTCTTACCTAGTTTGATGAGCACCACTCGCCCACCACGCGTTGTTGGAGGGTAGGTGGACGTTTCGCGGTGGTTGTTTGTTTATTATTTTTACAGCAAATGGCTGCGTACGTCAGGTGGTTGTTAGTTGCATGTTTTGTCGCTACATCGATACATCATTTTATTTTATTGAGCGGATGTGTGCGAATTAATTATTAAAAACTTTTCTAATTTGAATTTGTATTTTGAAATTTAACACTTTCAAAGTATAATCTATCGGATAATTTAAAATCAGCTAAATCGGTCCACTAACATTAGATATATGTATCATAATCATGTTACATCCATTTAAAAACATACCGTTGATTTGTTAACCTTATCCTTTTCAAAATTGGTTAAAAGGGAGATTAAATTAAAATATTACATTTACGGACGCATCCCTGCAAAAATTTTTACACGCAAGCGTTGCCTTAGGCTACCACTGGTTGAGTATAAAACAGAACACTGAATACACCTACAACATCACTTTTTATTTATCAAGATTAATGATATTCAAACAAACTGTTCCGTTTTAAATTTCGAATTACACAAGCGGTTATTTAACGAACACTTCTGTATTAAACAGTTATCATAACTCACTTTAGCTAAAGTATTTTTTATACTTCGAAGTTTTCATAATTTATAGCGACTTTTGTGAACATGAAATATGATCGTAATTAAGGGAGATTTGACTATGTTTTAACACAAAAAATCGCGATGCGTTTTAACTTAGCTAGTTATTGTTTTATGTATATTTATACGATATTGAACAAATTTTGTAATTAGATAATTTAATTTTTTAATTTTACACTTTAAATTTATAGATTTCTTTCTAACACTAAGCATATTTCGGTAATTTTAAAGTAATGAGCGAGCTTATAGTCCACTTAATAGAAGGTGAATACTACAGATTTTGGGCGGTGACAACCTACTTCAATAATAGTAGACTACAAATATTTTTACTCTTTCAGGACTAAGTCAGAATGTCCTGTTACTATAATGGCTTTAGCCATTCCAGACTCGAACACAACAGTAACTACTGCTTAGCAGCATGAAAATAGTAAAGAGTGGTACATATCCAGATAGACCCAAGACAGATATAGAGTTCTACCCCACTGATCATATTAAGTTTATCCTAAACTAGAATTTGTCAATTGCTATGAGTCCTAGACTAATAAGATTCGTTGTGGTAAGATGGATGACGGGGCAAGACCGTAAGATGGTATTCAAATTACCGTTTAATTATGCTATATTTTTAAATATAAGCAATAGTTCACGTTCATTCTATCTCAACCCTAGGTTCCCGCCAGTCTTTTCGGGAAGTAGGACGTGTGCTACGCGGCTTTTTATTAAACAAGTTTTTTTCATTTTTTCGTCTATCCGGTCTTTATCTACTACCTATCACTTTTATTTACGCTTTTTAGCGAGAATATAGCTTTTTTGTTATTATTTTGTCTAAATACTAAGTTTCATGAACTTTAACCAGATAAAACTGATCCAAACAGGCCTAAGATCGCTGTCGAGGCGCCGCCGAAGTCCCATGTTTCCCCTCGCTTGTGAAAATCGGATGAATTTTTTCCGATCTGTACCTGTTACGAATACGGCAGTGGCTGTCAAACTTTCATTTGTGGTGTATATTCTTTCGAATATTGCTTAAGTGACTATGGGACTCAGTATCACTATTAAATCAACTGTACCTTAATGTACCTAATTATATACATATTAAAATACCTAAAGGAGTAGTGTGTGTTGCGAAATATACCCACTACGAACAATTCTTTTCTAACAACCGTCGTTATGGCACCAATTGCAAAGTGTTATACGTGTTATCTTGAGTACAGAAGTTGTAAAAAAGTGGTTCTTGCTACTACATCTTGTGCAACTCTAAATATGAAACAATAAGCGGACTGCGAGCTCAAGTCAGCTTAGACTAGACATGTAAAGATTGCCTGAAATTCGTCCACGGCACAATTATCTTAGAGTACCAGAGGAGGATTCTGAGGCGGAGGAAAAGGTATCAGCCAACTACTCTACAACTACTACCCGTAGGTGATACCCAAACTAGCTTTTATACTATTGATTTAAAAAAACGAATGAAGGATATTTCTAAAGAGAAAAGATTGACAAAACAGTTGCAAAAGCGCTAGAGCCTTTGACTGACAAAATGGACGAAATATGCGAAAATATTGAAGCATTTCAACAAAACATAAATTTAATATCATATTAAATAATTACATAATGAAAATCAAAAAGGAGACTCCTGAAATAAGGGGTCGCTAAAGTATAGCATCGGACAGATTAATAATTGAAAAAGAAAATAATCAAGCAAATCATTGCTACTGGAGTAGGATGAGGTAAAATACATAACATTTAAAAAATTAAAATCTTCTTTACACTTTTACTTGTTAGTAAAAGTGTAAGGAAGATATCGGTGAATATATCATAATAAATTTTGTGATATTATGTTGTATTCGTGGAACATGAAATATTATTTCTTGGAGTTCCGCCAAAGTCCGGAAAGGTAGAATACCTTTCCGCTTCCAGTTTTGTATATTTAATGCACAAAAATATTTACAGAAGACAATTGTAATATATATGTATATATATATATATATATATATATATATATATATATATATATATATATTACGAAGTGCTGAGATGCCTTTACAACACCAGTACGATGTCCATCAAAGTACAGGACAATCAAACGAAACCAATCCAGTTGCATCGCGGAGTAAGATAGCGGGATGTTATATCCCCTAAACTGTTTACAAACGCACTGGAAGATATTTTTAAGACGTTAGACTGGAAAGGACGCGGTATTAATGTAAACGGTGAGTACATCTCACACTTACGCTTTGCTGATAATAACGTCGTCATGGCAGAATCGCTGCATGAACTTCAGGACATGCTGAACAGACTAAATGAATCCTCCCAACGTGTTGGTCTGTGCATGAATCTGAACAAGACAAAAGTTATGTTCAACGATTACGTCATGCCAGTTCCAATTACTGTTGATGGTGAAATTCTCGAACTTGTCCACTAATATACCTACCTCGGGTAGATACTGCAACTAGATAAGAATAACTTCGAGAAGGAAGCTGATCGGAGGATTCAGTTGGGCTGGGCAGCATTTACAAAGCTCCGTCGGGCTTTCTCGTCACTCATACCGCAAGGTCTTAGGACAAAAGACTTCAACCGGTGCGTTCTGCCCGTACTCACTTATGGTGCAGAAACGTGGACACTGACGATACGTCTGCTCCAAAAGCTTAAAGTCGCTCAGCGAGCAATGTAAAGAGCTACGCTCGGCTAACCAAGGTTACTGATATAGCTTTCCGTGTTTGTAAGCTGAAGTGGCAATGGGCTCGTCATGTCTGTCCCAGAAGTGACAGCCGGTGGAGTAGACTTGCTATGGAGTGGAGACCGCGTCTAGGCAAACGTAGTGTGGGACGCCCTCTGACCAGATGGAGCGACGATCTGCGTAAGGTGGCTGGTAGAAACTGGATGCGTGTAGCCGAAGATCGGGCTAAGTGGCGCGCCTTGGGAGAGGCCTATGTCCAGCAGTGGACTGCCGTAGGCTGATGGTGATGATGATGACGTCGTTGAGTAGCAAATCCGTGTACAAATAAATCCCCGTCCATGAATATTAAGAATAACATCTAGCTGTAAAATTTCACGCTATTTTCAGTTATATGCAACAGTAAAATTCTTACTGCTTGCAAAACGACCATTTGGAACACTTTGGCGTGTTTTATTGTTGATATTAATGGTCATACGGTGTAAAAATGGTAATTATACGGATTTTAACGCTTTTAATTTAACTATACACAACGTCTCGTGTACTTTGCGGCACTCGTGATCGCCCCTTAGCCCCACCCTCCGTTACATCTGTTTACGAGCAAGTGATAGCCTATAACTTATTTTACCACTTCAGTGAAGTCACTTTCTGTTTACTTATATTACAATACCTTCTTTCAATTTTATCTTTTTATATTTACCTTTCATTGGTGCCGGCGGGGATCGAACCCGGGTTACTCGCGTTCTGTTATATTTACAGCGAGCGTTAACCACTGAGCTACCACGGCTCAGTGGTTTTACCACGTGCTCGGCGGTGAAAGAAAACATCGTGAGGAAACCTGCATGTCTGAGGAATAAGAAAAAAAAATATTTCGAAGACATGTGAAGTTCGTCAACACGCATTTGGGCAGCGCGGCGGACACTTCCTTGCCCTAAACCCTCTCAGAAATGAGGTGAGGCCTGAGCCCAGCAGTGGGACGTATATAGGCTGTAACTTTACTTTTTTTATATTTACCTTAACTTTATAGTAGAAAATTGAAGTAAATTAACCAATAGACAATAAATTGCAAGTTATAGTCTTATAAACTGATGTATTACGTACTTGATGACGGAGAAAACCATCGTAAAGAAACCTGCATGTTGTATATTTTGAACTATTGAACAAATTTTTTCGAAAACGTGTTGTGAATTCCGTCAACTCGCAGTAAAGCAGCGCAACGCACTAATTACTCCAAAATGTGTGGTTTGACATCCAGTCCGTGGCATTGTTTGATGCTCCATTACGGATTACAATAAAAAAAATTGTTTATTTATATTTTTATCAAGTTTTTGCCATAAAATTACTTTATTTATTTGGAAAATGAAATTATAATTTTTCAAAAAAACATTTAAGTACTTACTTAATCGAAAACTATTAACATTCTAACATTATTAGGGCAGTTTGTTTTTGACCCCGCTCTAGAAGTATGCTGTACGAGAATCAGTTAACTTCTTTTGCGAGGTAGAGCCCTGCTGAAGCGATGATATGCTTGTAGTACGAGTGAGTGGGCCCGACCGAAGATAAACCCCGCGTGAAATAGCAGCTTAATACTGCTCTGCTTCGTATCGTAAGTGTAGAGTACTGGAGAACCTTTATACTGTTAACGAGTCATAGTAACTATATCCTCAGGGATGACAAGATTTTGGTTCTTAATCAAGGAAAGATATATATATATATATATATATATATATATATATATATATATATATATATATATATATATATATATATATATATATATATATAATATAACCATCAAGTGGAATGTGTACTCGTTTTTCACCCTTATTCTATAAAAAATGAAAAATCTATAAAGGCATTTTTACTGCTGCTTCGGAATTTGATCTTTCTAATATTAAAAAGTTATCTTAACCTGGAAATAAGTGGAAGTGTGTTGGGGCTATGTCTGGAGAATATGGAGGACGAGGAAGGGTTTCAAGCTTTAGATGACCTAATTTTGTCAACATCTGTTTTGAAGGATGTGGCCGGACGTGCGTTAATTTAAAATATTTACGCTTAATAATAATTTTACAGCTAACCGAGTATACCACCTTAGGCTTAGCACGCACTGCGATTACACGCACGCGTTTAACCGCACGTCTGAAGCCGCAAAAAAATGTAACACAAAGCTTTCTATACAAGCGCACGCATTAGCGACTTTTTTCAGTGACTGATTTCGAAAACGTAACGGCTTAGCACACACTGCGATTAAACGCAAGCTACGACGCTATAAAAGTCTTAGTTTACAGTTATGAACGACGTTTCTTTTTAATATTCTCTTTTTGTCAAGCTTTAACAGTCCACTGCCAGACATAAGCGACTTTTATAGTCATAATTATCATTCCTGGACTTGATTTAATCGCCACACTAATTAGAACCGCAAAAAACGACTGTCCTCTGTCCTAAACACGGTTAACCGCAGTGCGTGCGCCGCCATACTATTACTATGGGACACGTAAAAATCGCGCGCTTACCAACCGTGATCCAAATTTAGCAAGTTGGCTTAGCACGCACTGCGATTAAACGCACGCGTTAAACCGCACATCTAAAACCGCAAAAAAAAATGTAACATAGATTTCAATACAAGCGCACGCATCAGCGACTTTTTTCAGTGACTGATTTTAAAAACGTAACTTGCTACATTTCGATCGCGGTTTGTAATCGCGCGAGTTTTATGTGTCAAATAGTAATAGTTTCTTTTTAATATTCTCTTTTTGTCAAGCTTTAACAGTCCACTGCCAGACATAAGCGACTTTTATAGTCATAATTATCATTCCTGGACTTGATTTAATCGCCACACTAATTAGAACCGCAAAAAACGACTGTCCTCTGTCCTAAACACGGTTAACCGCAGTGCGTGCGCCGCCATACTATTACTATGGGACACGTAAAAATCGCGCGCTTACCAACCGTGATCCAAATTTAGCAAGTTGGCTTAGCATGCACTGCGATTAAACGCACGCGTTAAACCGCACATCTAAAACCGCAAAAAAAATGTAACACATAGATTTCAATGCAAGCGCACGCATCAGCGACTTTTTTCAGTGACTGATTTTAAAAACGTAACTTGCTACATTTCGATCGCGGTTTGTAAACGCGCGAGTTTTATGTGTCAAATAGTAATAGTTTCTTTTTAATATTCTCTTTTTGTCAAGCTTTAACAGTCCACTGCCGGACATAAGCGACTTTTATAGTCATAATTATCATTCCTGGACTTGATTTAATCGCCACACTAATTAGAACCGCAAAAAACGACTGTCCTCTGTCCTAAACACGGTTAACCGCAGTGCGTGCGCCGCCATACTATTACTATGGGACACGTAAAAATCGCGCGCTTACCAACCGTGATCCAAATTTAGCAAGTTGGCTTAGCATGCACTGCGATTAAACGCACGCGTTAAACCGCACATCTAAAACCGCAAAAAAAATGTAACACATAGATTTCAATGCAAGCGCACGCATCAGCGACTTTTTTCAGTGACTGATTTTAAAAACGTAACTTGCTACATTTCGATCGCGGTTTGTAAACGCGCGAGTTTTATGTGTCAAATAGTAATAGTTTCTTTTTAATATTCTCTTTTTGTCAAGCTTTAACAGTCCACTGCCAGACATAAGCGACTTTTATAGTCATAATTATCATTCCTGGACTTGATTTAATCGCCACACTAATTAGAACCGCAAAAAACGACTGTCCTCTGTCCTAAACACGGTTAACCGCAGTGCGTGCGCCGCCATACTATTACTATGGGACACGTAAAAATCGCGCGCTTACCAACCGTGATCCAAATTTAGCAAGTTGGCTTAGCATGCACTGCGATTAAACGCACGCGTTAAACCGCACATCTAAAACCGCAAAAAAAAATGTAACACATAGATTTCAATGCAAGCGCACGCATCAGCGACTTTTTTCAGTGACTGATTTTAAAAACGTAACTTGCTACATTTCGATCGCGGTTTGTAAACGCGCGAGTTTTATGTGTCAAATAGTTTAACGCGTGCGTTTAATCGCAGTGCGTGCTAAGCCAACTTGCTAAATTTGGATCACGGTTGGTAAGCGCGTGATTTTTACGTGTCCCGTAGTAATAGCATGGCGGCGCACGCACTGCGGTTAACCGCGTTCAGGACAGAGGACAGTCGTTTTTTGCGGTTCTAATTAGTGTGGCGATTAAATCAAGTCCAGGAATGATAATTATGACTATAAAAGTCGCTTATGTCTGGCAGTGGACTGTTAAAGCTTGACAAAAAGAGAATATTAAAAAGAAACGTCATTCATAACTGTAAACTAAGACTTTTATAGCGTCTATTAAATTATATCTAGGTATATATAGTATAAGATAAAAACTATCCTTTTAGATTTCATTTATCTGTTAGTGGATGTACCCAGTTCATAGCGGCGGCATTATTTAAGTTTTCTATTTCTTGATTTAAAACCCAAAGCCACAACACGTGCTACTCGCCAGAAATCCATGGTGGTACTGAAATAAAATTAAGCAAAACGCCAGCCGCAGTGCGTGATTGCATGCGTTTTTGCGTTTTCAGCTATTCCGAAACTACTCGTGTTTAATTGCAGTGCGTGCTAAGCCTTAGAACTAAAAATATTACCTAACGATTAAGAATTCAAAGATAGGGAATACATTAATGACAAAATTTTATTTTTTATTGAGAGTAGATTTAAATGGGTACCTGGTTAAATGTGTATGATTTAAGGCTTCTATTAAGCTTCAGACTGTGTTCATCAAAAATATTTAAATACTCGTATAAAAAATTAGCGATCCGCCCTGGCTTTGCACGAGTGATTTATTGACCTCGTCAACAGCGCCACCTGTCGGTTACAACTGTAAATCTCAACCCTCCAGGGATCTACTCCAGCATACACAAACATTTCATCAAATTGGTCCAGTCACTTTCGAGTTTTGCGGGACGAACACACAGCAATTGAATTTTATATATAGGGATAATTTAATAGACGCTATAAAAGTCTTAGTTTACAGTTATGAACGACGTTTCTTTTTAATATCTTCTTTTTGTCAAGCTTTAACAGTCCACTGCCAGACATAAGAAACTTTTATAGTTATAATTATCATCCCTGGAGTTGATTTAATCGCCACACGTCATCTCCCAATGTTGACGCTGCTGTATTTCACATCTTGCTAACATGAGATAGTGGTCAATCGGATTTCACAATATCTTTTGACTTTTCGCATAGCCGTCTCTTACGTCATTCATGAGACTTGGTAAGGTGAGTGATTCTGATACTTCTTAGCCGCCTCTTACGTCTTTCATGAGACGGAGTGTGGTGGGTGATTCTGATATTTCTTAGCCGTCTCTTACGTCATTCATGAGATGGAGTAAGGTGAGTGATTCTGATACTTCTTAGCCGTCTCTGATAGACGGGAGATGATTCTGCAATCTTCAACAGATTTGACAGCATACAGGCAACTGAACAGACAGATCTCCAAATGTATGCGGCGAGACTTAAGCAACTTTAATACTGCTCGTATTAAAGAAGCGATCGAGTAGAACCAGGGCTCCAAAGTCTTTGCCAGAGATCTGTCTGCCAGAAAGAGCCAACTGTCAAAGCTGAAGACTGAGTGTTGCAGCATCGTTTCCGGGACACCTGAGATTTTGAGTAAGATTGAGAGGTTCTATGGGCAGCTGTACACATCATCGTTGGAGCCACACGCAAGTGTGAGTAACGATCCAAGAGCAAGTCTTATCCGACACTATTCGATGATAACCCGGACGTCAGTCTGAGCGAGATTAGAATGGCTCTCCAGCACTTTAAAAAAGGCAGGGCCCCAGGCGGGGATGGAATTACAGCGGAGCTTCTGAAAGCGGGTGGAACACCGGTACTTGTAGTCCTTCAGAAGCTCTTCAATTCCGTCCGCCATGGTGGCACTACTCCGGAGGCGTAGAGCAGAAGTGCGGTGGTCTTGTTCTTTAAGAAAGGCGACACGCTCTCTTGAAGAACTACAGACCGATTTGCTTTCTGAGCCGCATCTACGTGCTGTTTTCGAGAGTCATTACGAATCGTCTCGCACGCAGACTCGACGACTTTCAGCCTCCCGAACAAGCCGGTTTACGAAAAGGCTTCAGTACCATCGACCACATACATACCCTGCGGCAGATTGTACAGAAGTCCGAAGAGTACAATCTGCCACTTTGCCTGGCGTATGTGGACTATGAGAAAGCCTTTGATTCCGTCGAAATTTGGGCGGTGCTACAGTCCCTACATCGGTGCCAAGTTGACTGTCGGTATATCGAAGTGCTGAAGTGTTTGTACAGTAGGACTACGATGGCTATCCGAGTACAGAACCAGAGTTCGAAACCTATCCAACTGCAAAGAGGTGTAAGACAGGGTGATGTTATATCCCCGAAACTCTTCACCGCTGCGTTGGAAGACGTTTTCAAGCTACTGGACTGGAAAGGGTACGGTATTAACATCAATGGCGAGTACATCACTCACCTTCGATTTGCCGACGATATAGTCTTTATGGCAGAATCGCTGGAAGACCTTAGCACTATGCTCAATGACCTCAATAGTATCTCCCAACGGATAGGTCTTAAGATGAACATGGACAAAACAAAGATTATGTTTAATGTCCATGTCACACCTACGCCGGTAGTTGTTGGGAGCACTATGCTCGAAGTTGTCGACAAATAGGTTTACCTGGGACAAATAGTCCGACTAGGTAAGTCCAATTTCGTCCAAGAGGTCAATCGACGGATTCAACTCGGCTGGGCAGCGTTCGGGAAATTACGACACATCTTCTCGTCAGGTATACCTCAATCTCTGAAAACTAAAGTGTATAACCAGTGCGTGTTGCTAGTGATGACTTACGGATCTGAGACGTGGTCCTTCACTGCTGGCCGTATGAGGACGCTCAAGGTCGTTCAGTGAGCTATGGAGAGGGCTATGCTCGGAGTTTCACTGCGTGATAGACTCAGAAATGAGGATATCCGCAGTAAAACCAGAGTGACCGACATAGCCCAACGGATTAGTAAGCTGAAGTGGATTGCCACTAGCTATATGGCCGGCTCATTGGAGCCGGCCATATAGCTCGAAGAAGCGATAACCGATGGGGAAGAAACGTTCTCGAGTGGCAGCCTCGTACCGGTAGGCATAGTGTATGGCGACGCCCCACTAGATGGAGTGACGACCTGGTAAGACATGCAGGAAGTCGATGGATGCAGGTGGCTCAGGACCGTGCTTTGTGGCATTGCTTGGGGGAGGCCTACGTTCAGCAGTGGACTTGTGAAGGGCAGTAATGATGATGTTGATGAGGTGATAGTGATAGGACCAATTGACTTATTTTATTTTTTTACGACTGTGTTACTGTAGATAGTTATACATAGCCATCTTGCAAAAAAAAATAATTTGCAAACACTAGACCAAAATATGCTACTAGTAGGCCTAAATAGCTAATATGCATGACGCATTCTTCTTTAGACAACTTTCCACTATTTAAAATCACAGTCATGGTCCCAGGATGTGGTCCATTGTCAGCGCGTTCGAAAAGGTCGCACGTCAGACGGCCACAAACACTTCGATTGTCTCGATTCTCACGTCACTCGTTAACATGTCATTCCAGACGCTATGCTCTGTTGGACCTGCAGCTTCTTCTTCTGAGTGCTCGATCTGTAGATAGTGCGGACGTTTCCCAATCCGTAGTTGAGGTTACAGAAAATATTTCAATGTGATAAGTATCGTCCCTGATCTTGCGGACAGAATTCCACGCCACTCAGAACACAACAACTTGACAGATTCCGCGACTTGCTTTAATTTACACCTTTTAAGTTTTATAAATGTTGTTATTTATTAGATTCAATACTGAACCCGCAAAATATGTAATCTTAATGCACTTTATTCAAAATTATTTTGAAAACAAGCGAAATTTACAGTTTAAATGTATAATATCTTCTCATTACGCTCGTAGTAATTTCGGTTATCTAGTTACACGGAGAATATTCGGCTGTTCTTTGTTACTTAGTTACGAGTTTCATTATTTTGATAAATCATTCCCCGTTATAAAAATACCGAAGGTACTTTCGAAAATATGTTGCATTTTTATTGTTAAAATAAGCGTATAGAATATAAAATAAAAAATAGACGGCTAGAAGTAGCCCAGCACCGAGCCGCAGCGCAGAGGGCCGCTGGCTAGGATCCCGCACAGAACTAGTACTTTGCGTGGCCAACAATTACTTGTTTCGGATCCGGACACTTGTCCTTGCGGAATTCACGTGTGGGTAAATGTTGTTTAAAAAATAAAATAATAAAAATATTGAGGCCATTTAATTGTTACTAAATGTAATTTAAATACCGCTCGCAAGTCTTTAATGTTATTATTTAAAATGGCTCATCACTATATGTTTTTAGTTAAGAATGAAAAACATTTTGCCAATTGGTTTGGGTGTCAAACACCTTTGACATGAATTGTTGCAAGTTGTTGCCACAAAAAGTAGTAAATTATTTATCGTTTCATCAAACTGCAATCGCTCCGCGTTAGTGAAAGAGTGCAGATTTGAATGTTGTTCTTGATGTTGAGTACTGAGGAATTTAGGCTATAAACCCTAATTCCACAACAGTATGATGCGGTCATTGGTAATAAGCAACCATTGTTTTATAAGCAAACACAGTTGCCCTGCGAACTTTTCCTCTCTTTAGATAGATATTACGACTCTCGAGGAGATTGTGGTCGGTGCACTCATCTTCATTGGTGAGGTGGTGACAATGTGGCTTGGCGCTCCCTCCAAGTCCCCGAAGTGTACAGATGGCTAGTCCAATTTCAGTCTTAGGCTTCCGGTTTTAGCAGCCCCGGGAACCTTTATTTTGTCACTTTTTGTTGTAGCGCCAATTTTTGTGCAGTTGGCTAGGATTAAGTATTAAGCACAGAGCTACTCTCTTTGTTAAAGCCTTATGTGGCTATATGTTGCAGATTAATACCTAATTTGCAGTGTACATCTGAACCAAAGTTTTCTTTTGCGATAATTTCTTTGCAAGTCTGTCCTTACAAAGATATTGTCCAATCGGACCCTCTACCCAATGGGTTACTTTCTTAGGATTGCCTTTAAGCTCCTTTAGCTGTTTCTCATTGGGCTAATCTAAATCGGTATTTTTAAACAGGGTAATTCAAAATCTTATCCAGAAATAATTATCAATTAACTTTTTTTATAGAAGAGGAGGCAAACGAGCATGCGGCTCAACTGATGTTAAGTGACTACCGCCGCCCATGATCAACCGCCACACCAGGGGAATTAACTCTTCATTATCGGATATTACTCGAAAGGTGTGTATTCAGTTCCTTCGAAATTAACGTACCTTACTTTATTCTTCATTATCGGATATTATTTGATAGGTATGTATTCAGTTCCTGCGAAAAGAACAAAACTTACTTCACACTATCGGAAATTATTTGATAGGTGTGTGTTCAATTTCTTTGAAAAAAAAACGAACCTTACTTTATAAAAAGCACTATATGTTACAGTTTCTTTAAACAGAACGTGGACAACTTCTTTTGGTACTAGATTACATTTCTCTTGAAAGGAACAAACTCATTTTATTTAATTCTTAATTTTCCACTTTCCAGTTGGTCCAAGCGGCGAATCACTCGGAGCTTTGCTTGATATTCCATCTTTGCGCTTTCAAGAACGCCGTAATTTGTACTTTAGTTTATTAATTCTTGATTTCAGTGAGTAACACTCACTTTTGGGCATAATATCAACAAAACACTATATTAAACAAAATTGAACACAATTCAAAATAGAGAGAGGTGCTGATTGGTGAAACACTAAACTGTGAATGACGTATCGAGGGCAGAATGTATGGATGGTACATGGAGTGGGGTTCTTTCCACTCCCGAGGCCGGAGTAAGAAGAGGAAAAGGGAGGGTTTTAATTTTCTCAACTTTAGTGCGAATGATGAATCCTAGACGTGACACTACATGTGTTTAATAAGTTCCAGTTACTAATCTAGAGAACGAAGCACGAAGTATAATTGCATTTATTAAAACAGTACGAATCAACGTTAAGTTGAATTTTGAATTTGAATATAATTAATAGAATCAGGCGTTACTTTGCGGAAATCTAAAATAAAATAAAGGTTGTTAAGAATTAATTCACACTCATCCGCTCAATAAAATAAAATGATGTGTCTTACCTAGTTTGATGAGCACCACTCGCCCACCACGCGTTGTTGGAGGGTAGGTGGACGTTTCGCGGTGGTTGTTTGTTTATTATTTTTACAGCAAATGGCTGCGTACGTCAGGTGGTTGTTAGTTGCATGTTTTGTCGCTACATCGATACATCATTTTATTTTATTGAGCGGATGTGTGCGAATTAATTATTAAAAACTTTTCTAATTTGAATTTGTATTTTGAAATTTAACACTTTCAAAGTATAATCTATCGGATAATTTAAAATCAGCTAAATCGGTCCACTAACATTAGATATATGTATCATAATCATGTTACATCCATTTAAAAACATACCGTTGATTTGTTAACCTTATCCTTTTCAAAATTGGTTAAAAGGGAGATTAAATTAAAATATTACATTTACGGACGCATCCCTGCAAAAATTTTTACACGCAAGCGTTGCCTTAGGCTACCACTGGTTGAGTATAAAACAGAACACTGAATACACCTACAACATCACTTTTTATTTATCAAGATTAATGATATTCAAACAAACTGTTCCGTTTTAAATTTCGAATTACACAAGCGGTTATTTAACGAACACTTCTGTATTAAACAGTTATCATAACTCACTTTAGCTAAAGTATTTTTTATACTTCGAAGTTTTCATAATTTATAGCGACTTTTGTGAACATGAAATATGATCGTAATTAAGGGAGATTTGACTATGTTTTAACACAAAAAATCGCGATGCGTTTTAACTTAGCTAGTTATTGTTTTATGTATATTTATACGATATTGAACAAATTTTGTAATTAGATAATTTAATTTTTTAATTTTACACTTTAAATTTATAGATTTCTTTCTAACACTAAGCATATTTCGGTAATTTTAAAGTAATGAGCGAGCTTATAGTCCACTTAATAGAAGGTGAATACTACAGATTTTGGGCGGTGACAACCTACTTCAATAATAGTAGACTACAAATATTTTTACTCTTTCAGGACTAAGTCAGAATGTCCTGTTACTATAATGGCTTTAGCCATTCCAGACTCGAACACAACAGTAACTACTGCTTAGCAGCATGAAAATAGTAAAGAGTGGTACATATCCAGATAGACCCAAGACAGATATAGAGTTCTACCCCACTGATCATATTAAGTTTATCCTAAACTAGAATTTGTCAATTGCTATGAGTCCTAGACTAATAAGATTCGTTGTGGTAAGATGGATGACGGGGCAAGACCGTAAGATGGTATTCAAATTACCGTTTAATTATGCTATATTTTTAAATATAAGCAATAGTTCACGTTCATTCTATCTCAACCCTAGGTTCCCGCCAGTCTTTTCGGGAAGTAGGACGTGTGCTACGCGGCTTTTTATTAAACAAGTTTTTTTCATTTTTTCGTCTATCCGGTCTTTATCTACTACCTATCACTTTTATTTACGCTTTTTAGCGAGAATATAGCTTTTTTGTTATTATTTTGTCTAAATACTAAGTTTCATGAACTTTAACCAGATAAAACTGATCCAAACAGGCCTAAGATCGCTGTCGAGGCGCCGCCGAAGTCCCATGTTTCCCCTCGCTTGTGAAAATCGGATGAATTTTTTCCGATCTGTACCTGTTACGAATACGGCAGTGGCTGTCAAACTTTCATTTGTGGTGTATATTCTTTCGAATATTGCTTAAGTGACTATGGGACTCAGTATCACTATTAAATCAACTGTACCTTAATGTACCTAATTATATACATATTAAAATACCTAAAGGAGTAGTGTGTGTTGCGAAATATACCCACTACGAACAATTCTTTTCTAACAACCGTCGTTATGGCACCAATTGCAAAGTGTTATACGTGTTATCTTGAGTACAGAAGTTGTAAAAAAGTGGTTCTTGCTACTACATCTTGTGCAACTCTAAATATGAAACAATAAGCGGACTGCGAGCTCAAGTCAGCTTAGACTAGACATGTAAAGATTGCCTGAAATTCGTCCACGGCACAATTATCTTAGAGTACCAGAGGAGGATTCTGAGGCGGAGGAAAAGGTATCAGCCAACTACTCTACAACTACTACCCGTAGGTGATACCCAAACTAGCTTTTATACTATTGATTTAAAAAAACGAATGAAGGATATTTCTAAAGAGAAAAGATTGACAAAACAGTTGCAAAAGCGCTAGAGCCTTTGACTGACAAAATGGACGAAATATGCGAAAATATTGAAGCATTTCAACAAAACATAAATTTAATATCATATTAAATAATTACATAATGAAAATCAAAAAGGAGACTCCTGAAATAAGGGGTCGCTAAAGTATAGCATCGGACAGATTAATAATTGAAAAAGAAAATAATCAAGCAAATCATTGCTACTGAAGTAGGATGAGGTAAAATACATAACATTTAAAAAATTAAAATCTTCTTTACACTTTTACTTGTTAGTAAAAGTGTAAGGAAGATATCGGTGAATATATCATAATAAATTTTGTGATATTATGTTGTATTCGTGGAACATGAAATATTATTTCTTGGAGTTCCGCCAAAGTCCGGAAAGGTAGAATACCTTTCCGCTTCCAGTTTTGTATATTTAAAGCACAAAAATATTTACAGAAGACAATTGTAATATATATGTATATATATATATATATATATATATATATATATATATATATATATATATATATATATATATTACGAAGTGCTGAGATGCCTTTACAACACCAGTACGATGTCCATCAAAGTACAGGACAATCAAACGAAACCAATCCAGTTGCATCGCGGAGTAAGATAGCGGGATGTTATATCCCCTAAACTGTTTACAAACGCACTGGAAGATATTTTTAAGACGTTAGACTGGAAAGGACGCGGTATTAATGTAAACGGTGAGTACATCTCACACTTACGCTTTGCTGATAATAACGTCGTCATGGCAGAATCGCTGCATGAACTTCAGGACATGCTGAACAGACTAAATGAATCCTCCCAACGTGTTGGTCTGTGCATGAATCTGAACAAGACAAAAGTTATGTTCAACGATTACGTCATGCCAGTTCCAATTACTGTTGATGGTGAAATTCTCGAACTTGTCCACTAATATACCTACCTCGGGTAGATACTGCAACTAGATAAGAATAACTTCGAGAAGGAAGCTGATCGGAGGATTCAGTTGGGCTGGGCAGCATTTACAAAGCTCCGTCGGGCTTTCTCGTCACTCATACCGCAAGGTCTTAGGACAAAAGACTTCAACCGGTGCGTTCTGCCCGTACTCACTTATGGTGCAGAAACGTGGACACTGACGATACGTCTGCTCCAAAAGCTTAAAGTCGCTCAGCGAGCAATGTAAAGAGCTACGCTCGGCTAACCAAGGTTACTGATATAGCTTTCCGTGTTTGTAAGCTGAAGTGGCAATGGGCTCGTCATGTCTGTCCCAGAAGTGACAGCCGGTGGAGTAGACTTGCTATGGAGTGGAGACCGCGTCTAGGCAAACGTAGTGTGGGACGCCCTCTGACCAGATGGAGCGACGATCTGCGTAAGGTGGCTGGTAGAAACTGGATGCGTGTAGCCGAAGATCGGGCTAAGTGGCGCGCCTTGGGAGAGGCCTATGTCCAGCAGTGGACTGCCGTAGGCTGATGGTGATGATGATGACGTCGTTGAGTAGCAAATCCGTGTACAAATAAATCCCCGTCCATGAATATTAAGAATAACATCTAGCTGTAAAATTTCACGCTATTTTCAGTTATATGCAACAGTAAAATTCTTACTGCTTGCAAAACGACCATTTGGAACACTTTGGCGTGTTTTATTGTTGATATTAATGGTCATACGGTGTAAAAATGGTAATTATACGGATTTTAACGCTTTTAATTTAACTATACACAACGTTTCGTGTACTTTGCGGCACTCGTGATCGCCCCTTAGCCCCACCCTCCGTTACATCTGTTTACGAGCAAGTGATAGCCTATAACTTATTTTACCACTTCAGTGAAGTCACTTTCTGTTTACTTATATTACAATACCTTCTTTCAATTTTATCTTTTTATATTTACCTTTCATTGGTGCCGGCGGGGATCGAACCCGGGTTACTCGCGTTCTGTTATATTTACAGCGAGCGTTAACCACTGAGCTACCACGGCTCAGTGGTTTTACCACGTGCTCGGCGGTGAAAGAAAACATCGTGAGGAAACCTGCATGTCTGAGGAATAAGAAAAAAAAATATTTCGAAGACATGTGAAGTTCGTCAACACGCATTTGGGCAGCGCGGCGGACACTTCCTTGCCCTAAACCCTCTCAGAAATGAGGTGAGGCCTGAGCCCAGCAGTGGGACGTATATAGGCTGTAACTTTACTTTTTTTATATTTACCTTAACTTTATAGTAGAAAATTGAAGTAAATTAACCAATAGACAATAAATTGCAAGTTATAGTCTTATAAACTGATGTATTACGTACTTGATGACGGAGAAAACCATCGTAAAGAAACCTGCATGTTGTATATTTTGAACTATTGAACAAATTTTTTCGAAAACGTGTTGTGAATTCCGTCAACTCGCAGTAAAGCAGCGCAACGCACTAATTACTCCAAAATGTGTGGTTTGACATCCAGTCCGTGGCATTGTTTGATGCTCCATTACGGATTACAATAAAAAAAATTGTTTATTTATATTTTTATCAAGTTTTTGCCATAAAATTACTTTATTTATTTGGAAAATGAAATTATAATTTTTCAAAAAAACATTTAAGTACTTACTTAATCGAAAACTATTAACATTCTAACATTATTAGGGCAGTTTGTTTTTGACCCCGCTCTAGAAGTATGCTGTACGAGAATCAGTTAACTTCTTTTGCGAGGTAGAGCCCTGCTGAAGCGATGATATGCTTGTAGTACGAGTGAGTGGGCCCGACCGAAGATAAACCCCGCGTGAAATAGCAGCTTAATACTGCTCTGCTTCGTATCGTAAGTGTAGAGTACTGGAGAACCTTTATACTGTTAACGAGTCATAGTAACTATATCCTCAGGGATGACAAGATTTTGGTTCTTAATCAAGGAAAGATATATATATATATATATATATATATATATATATATATATATATATATATATATATATATATATATATATATATATATATATATAATATAACCATCAAGTGGAATGTGTACTCGTTTTTCACCCTTATTCTATAAAAAATGAAAAATCTATAAAGGCATTTTTACTGCTGCTTCGGAATTTGATCTTTCTAATATTAAAAAGTTATCTTAACCTGGAAATAAGTGGAAGTGTGTTGGGGCTATGTCTGGAGAATATGGAGGACGAGGAAGGGTTTCAAGCTTTAGATGACCTAATTTTGTCAACATCTGTTTTGAAGGATGTGGCCGGACGTGCGTTAATTTAAAATATTTACGCTTAATAATAATTTTACAGCTAACCGAGTATACCACCTTAGGCTTAGCACGCACTGCGATTACACGCACGCGTTTAACCGCACGTCTGAAGCCGCAAAAAAATGTAACACAAAGCTTTCTATACAAGCGCACGCATTAGCGACTTTTTTCAGTGACTGATTTCGAAAACGTAACGGCTTAGCACACACTGCGATTAAACGCAAGCTACGACGCTATAAAAGTCTTAGTTTACAGTTATGAACGACGTTTCTTTTTAATATTCTCTTTTTGTCAAGCTTTAACAGTCCACTGCCAGACATAAGCGACTTTTATAGTCATAATTATCATTCCTGGACTTGATTTAATCGCCACACTAATTAGAACCGCAAAAAACGACTGTCCTCTGTCCTAAACACGGTTAACCGCAGTGCGTGCGCCGCCATACTATTACTATGGGACACGTAAAAATCGCGCGCTTACCAACCGTGATCCAAATTTAGCAAGTTGGCTTAGCACGCACTGCGATTAAACGCACGCGTTAAACCGCACATCTAAAACCGCAAAAAAAAATGTAACATAGATTTCAATACAAGCGCACGCATCAGCGACTTTTTTCAGTGACTGATTTTAAAAACGTAACTTGCTACATTTCGATCGCGGTTTGTAATCGCGCGAGTTTTATGTGTCAAATAGTAATAGTTTCTTTTTAATATTCTCTTTTTGTCAAGCTTTAACAGTCCACTGCCAGACATAAGCGACTTTTATAGTCATAATTATCATTCCTGGACTTGATTTAATCGCCACACTAATTAGAACCGCAAAAAACGACTGTCCTCTGTCCTAAACACGGTTAACCGCAGTGCGTGCGCCGCCATACTATTACTATGGGACACGTAAAAATCGCGCGCTTACCAACCGTGATCCAAATTTAGCAAGTTGGCTTAGCATGCACTGCGATTAAACGCACGCGTTAAACCGCACATCTAAAACCGCAAAAAAAATGTAACACATAGATTTCAATGCAAGCGCACGCATCAGCGACTTTTTTCAGTGACTGATTTTAAAAACGTAACTTGCTACATTTCGATCGCGGTTTGTAAACGCGCGAGTTTTATGTGTCAAATAGTAATAGTTTCTTTTTAATATTCTCTTTTTGTCAAGCTTTAACAGTCCACTGCCGGACATAAGCGACTTTTATAGTCATAATTATCATTCCTGGACTTGATTTAATCGCCACACTAATTAGAACCGCAAAAAACGACTGTCCTCTGTCCTAAACACGGTTAACCGCAGTGCGTGCGCCGCCATACTATTACTATGGGACACGTAAAAATCGCGCGCTTACCAACCGTGATCCAAATTTAGCAAGTTGGCTTAGCATGCACTGCGATTAAACGCACGCGTTAAACCGCACATCTAAAACCGCAAAAAAAATGTAACACATAGATTTCAATGCAAGCGCACGCATCAGCGACTTTTTTCAGTGACTGATTTTAAAAACGTAACTTGCTACATTTCGATCGCGGTTTGTAAACGCGCGAGTTTTATGTGTCAAATAGTAATAGTTTCTTTTTAATATTCTCTTTTTGTCAAGCTTTAACAGTCCACTGCCAGACATAAGCGACTTTTATAGTCATAATTATCATTCCTGGACTTGATTTAATCGCCACACTAATTAGAACCGCAAAAAACGACTGTCCTCTGTCCTAAACACGGTTAACCGCAGTGCGTGCGCCGCCATACTATTACTATGGGACACGTAAAAATCGCGCGCTTACCAACCGTGATCCAAATTTAGCAAGTTGGCTTAGCATGCACTGCGATTAAACGCACGCGTTAAACCGCACATCTAAAACCGCAAAAAAAAATGTAACACATAGATTTCAATGCAAGCGCACGCATCAGCGACTTTTTTCAGTGACTGATTTTAAAAACGTAACTTGCTACATTTCGATCGCGGTTTGTAAACGCGCGAGTTTTATGTGTCAAATAGTTTAACGCGTGCGTTTAATCGCAGTGCGTGCTAAGCCAACTTGCTAAATTTGGATCACGGTTGGTAAGCGCGTGATTTTTACGTGTCCCGTAGTAATAGCATGGCGGCGCACGCACTGCGGTTAACCGCGTTCAGGACAGAGGACAGTCGTTTTTTGCGGTTCTAATTAGTGTGGCGATTAAATCAAGTCCAGGAATGATAATTATGACTATAAAAGTCGCTTATGTCTGGCAGTGGACTGTTAAAGCTTGACAAAAAGAGAATATTAAAAAGAAACGTCATTCATAACTGTAAACTAAGACTTTTATAGCGTCTATTAAATTATATCTAGGTATATATAGTATAAGATAAAAACTATCCTTTTAGATTTCATTTATCTGTTAGTGGATGTACCCAGTTCATAGCGGCGGCATTATTTAAGTTTTCTATTTCTTGATTTAAAACCCAAAGCCACAACACGTGCTACTCGCCAGAAATCCATGGTGGTACTGAAATAAAATTAAGCAAAACGCCAGCCGCAGTGCGTGATTGCATGCGTTTTTGCGTTTTCAGCTATTCCGAAACTACTCGTGTTTAATTGCAGTGCGTGCTAAGCCTTAGAACTAAAAATATTACCTAACGATTAAGAATTCAAAGATAGGGAATACATTAATGACAAAATTTTATTTTTTATTGAGAGTAGATTTAAATGGGTACCTGGTTAAATGTGTATGATTTAAGGCTTCTATTAAGCTTCAGACTGTGTTCATCAAAAATATTTAAATACTCGTATAAAAAATTAGCGATCCGCCCTGGCTTTGCACGAGTGATTTATTGACCTCGTCAACAGCGCCACCTGTCGGTTACAACTGTAAATCTCAACCCTCCAGGGATCTACTCCAGCATACACAAACATTTCATCAAATTGGTCCAGTCACTTTCGAGTTTTGCGGGACGAACACACAGCAATTGAATTTTATATATAGGGATAATTTAATAGACGCTATAAAAGTCTTAGTTTACAGTTATGAACGACGTTTCTTTTTAATATCTTCTTTTTGTCAAGCTTTAACAGTCCACTGCCAGACATAAGAAACTTTTATAGTTATAATTATCATCCCTGGAGTTGATTTAATCGCCACACGTCATCTCCCAATGTTGACGCTGCTGTATTTCACATCTTGCTAACATGAGATAGTGGTCAATCGGATTTCACAATATCTTTTGACTTTTCGCATAGCCGTCTCTTACGTCATTCATGAGACTTGGTAAGGTGAGTGATTCTGATACTTCTTAGCCGCCTCTTACGTCTTTCATGAGACGGAGTGTGGTGGGTGATTCTGATATTTCTTAGCCGTCTCTTACGTCATTCATGAGATGGAGTAAGGTGAGTGATTCTGATACTTCTTAGCCGTCTCTGATAGACGGGAGATGATTCTGCAATCTTCAACAGATTTGACAGCATACAGGCAACTGAACAGACAGATCTCCAAATGTATGCGGCGAGACTTAAGCAACTTTAATACTGCTCGTATTAAAGAAGCGATCGAGTAGAACCAGGGCTCCAAAGTCTTTGCCAGAGATCTGTCTGCCAGAAAGAGCCAACTGTCAAAGCTGAAGACTGAGTGTTGCAGCATCGTTTCCGGGACACCTGAGATTTTGAGTAAGATTGAGAGGTTCTATGGGCAGCTGTACACATCATCGTTGGAGCCACACGCAAGTGTGAGTAACGATCCAAGAGCAAGTCTTATCCGACACTATTCGATGATAACCCGGACGTCAGTCTGAGCGAGATTAGAATGGCTCTCCAGCACTTTAAAAAAGGCAGGGCCCCAGGCGGGGATGGAATTACAGCGGAGCTTCTGAAAGCGGGTGGAACACCGGTACTTGTAGTCCTTCAGAAGCTCTTCAATTCCGTCCGCCATGGTGGCACTACTCCGGAGGCGTAGAGCAGAAGTGCGGTGGTCTTGTTCTTTAAGAAAGGCGACACGCTCTCTTGAAGAACTACAGACCGATTTGCTTTCTGAGCCGCATCTACGTGCTGTTTTCGAGAGTCATTACGAATCGTCTCGCACGCAGACTCGACGACTTTCAGCCTCCCGAACAAGCCGGTTTACGAAAAGGCTTCAGTACCATCGACCACATACATACCCTGCGGCAGATTGTACAGAAGTCCGAAGAGTACAATCTGCCACTTTGCCTGGCGTATGTGGACTATGAGAAAGCCTTTGATTCCGTCGAAATTTGGGCGGTGCTACAGTCCCTACATCGGTGCCAAGTTGACTGTCGGTATATCGAAGTGCTGAAGTGTTTGTACAGTAGGACTACGATGGCTATCCGAGTACAGAACCAGAGTTCGAAACCTATCCAACTGCAAAGAGGTGTAAGACAGGGTGATGTTATATCCCCGAAACTCTTCACCGCTGCGTTGGAAGACGTTTTCAAGCTACTGGACTGGAAAGGGTACGGTATTAACATCAATGGCGAGTACATCACTCACCTTCGATTTGCCGACGATATAGTCTTTATGGCAGAATCGCTGGAAGACCTTAGCACTATGCTCAATGACCTCAATAGTATCTCCCAACGGATAGGTCTTAAGATGAACATGGACAAAACAAAGATTATGTTTAATGTCCATGTCACACCTACGCCGGTAGTTGTTGGGAGCACTATGCTCGAAGTTGTCGACAAATAGGTTTACCTGGGACAAATAGTCCGACTAGGTAAGTCCAATTTCGTCCAAGAGGTCAATCGACGGATTCAACTCGGCTGGGCAGCGTTCGGGAAATTACGACACATCTTCTCGTCAGGTATACCTCAATCTCTGAAAACTAAAGTGTATAACCAGTGCGTGTTGCTAGTGATGACTTACGGATCTGAGACGTGGTCCTTCACTGCTGGCCGTATGAGGACGCTCAAGGTCGTTCAGTGAGCTATGGAGAGGGCTATGCTCGGAGTTTCACTGCGTGATAGACTCAGAAATGAGGATATCCGCAGTAAAACCAGAGTGACCGACATAGCCCAACGGATTAGTAAGCTGAAGTGGATTGCCACTAGCTATATGGCCGGCTCATTGGAGCCGGCCATATAGCTCGAAGAAGCGATAACCGATGGGGAAGAAACGTTCTCGAGTGGCAGCCTCGTACCGGTAGGCATAGTGTATGGCGACGCCCCACTAGATGGAGTGACGACCTGGTAAGACATGCAGGAAGTCGATGGATGCAGGTGGCTCAGGACCGTGCTTTGTGGCATTGCTTGGGGGAGGCCTACGTTCAGCAGTGGACTTGTGAAGGGCAGTAATGATGATGTTGATGAGGTGATAGTGATAGGACCAATTGACTTATTTTATTTTTTTACGACTGTGTTACTGTAGATAGTTATACATAGCCATCTTGCAAAAAAAAATAATTTGCAAACACTAGACCAAAATATGCTACTAGTAGGCCTAAATAGCTAATATGCATGACGCATTCTTCTTTAGACAACTTTCCACTATTTAAAATCACAGTCATGGTCCCAGGATGTGGTCCATTGTCAGCGCGTTCGAAAAGGTCGCACGTCAGACGGCCACAAACACTTCGATTGTCTCGATTCTCACGTCACTCGTTAACATGTCATTCCAGACGCTATGCTCTGTTGGACCTGCAGCTTCTTCTTCTGAGTGCTCGATCTGTAGATAGTGCGGACGTTTCCCAATCCGTAGTTGAGGTTACAGAAAATATTTCAATGTGATAAGTATCGTCCCTGATCTTGCGGACAGAATTCCACGCCACTCAGAACACAACAACTTGACAGATTCCGCGACTTGCTTTAATTTACACCTTTTAAGTTTTATAAATGTTGTTATTTATTAGATTCAATACTGAACCCGCAAAATATGTAATCTTAATGCACTTTATTCAAAATTATTTTGAAAACAAGCGAAATTTACAGTTTAAATGTATAATATCTTCTCATTACGCTCGTAGTAATTTCGGTTATCTAGTTACACGGAGAATATTCGGCTGTTCTTTGTTACTTAGTTACGAGTTTCATTATTTTGATAAATCATTCCCCGTTATAAAAATACCGAAGGTACTTTCGAAAATATGTTGCATTTTTATTGTTAAAATAAGCGTATAGAATATAAAATAAAAAATAGACGGCTAGAAGTAGCCCAGCACCGAGCCGCAGCGCAGAGGGCCGCTGGCTAGGATCCCGCACAGAACTAGTACTTTGCGTGGCCAACAATTACTTGTTTCGGATCCGGACGCTTGTCCTTGCGGAATTCACGTGTGGGTAAATGTTGTTTAAAAAATAAAATAATAAAAATATTGAGGCCATTTAATTGTTACTAAATGTAATTTAAATACCGCTCGCAAGTCTTTAATGTTATTATTTAAAATGGCTCATCACTATATGTTTTTAGTTAAGAATGAAAAACATTTTGCCAATTGGTTTGGGTGTCAAACACCTTTGACATGAATTGTTGCAAGTTGTTGCCACAAAAAGTAGTAAATTATTTATCGTTTCATCAAACTGCAATCGCTCCGCGTTAGTGAAAGAGTGCAGATTTGAATGTTGTTCTTGATGTTGAGTACTGAGGAATTTAGGCTATAAACCCTAATTCCACAACAGTATGATGCGGTCATTGGTAATAAGCAACCATTGTTTTATAAGCAAACACAGTTGCCCTGCGAACTTTTCCTCTCTTTAGATAGATATTACGACTCTCGAGGAGATTGTGGTCGGTGCACTCATCTTCATTGGTGAGGTGGTGACAATGTGGCTTGGCGCTCCCTCCAAGTCCCCGAAGTGTACAGATGGCTAGTCCAATTTCAGTCTTAGGCTTCCGGTTTTAGCAGCCCCGGGAACCTTTATTTTGTCACTTTTTGTTGTAGCGCCAATTTTTGTGCAGTTGGCTAGGATTAAGTATTAAGCACAGAGCTACTCTCTTTGTTAAAGCCTTATGTGGCTATATGTTGCAGATTAATACCTAATTTGCAGTGTACATCTGAACCAAAGTTTTCTTTTGCGATAATTTCTTTGCAAGTCTGTCCTTACAAAGATATTGTCCAATCGGACCCTCTACCCAATGGGTTACTTTCTTAGGATTGCCTTTAAGCTCCTTTAGCTGTTTCTCATTGGGCTAATCTAAATCGGTATTTTTAAACAGGGTAATTCAAAATCTTATCCAGAAATAATTATCAATTAACTTTTTTTATAGAAGAGGAGGCAAACGAGCATGCGGCTCAACTGATGTTAAGTGACTACCGCCGCCCATGATCAACCGCCACACCAGGGGAATTAACTCTTCATTATCGGATATTACTCGAAAGGTGTGTATTCAGTTCCTTCGAAATTAACGTACCTTACTTTATTCTTCATTATCGGATATTATTTGATAGGTATGTATTCAGTTCCTGCGAAAAGAACAAAACTTACTTCACACTATCGGAAATTATTTGATAGGTGTGTGTTCAATTTCTTTGAAAAAAAAACGAACCTTACTTTATAAAAAGCACTATATGTTACAGTTTCTTTAAACAGAACGTGGACAACTTCTTTTGGTACTAGATTACATTTCTCTTGAAAGGAACAAACTCATTTTATTTAATTCTTAATTTTCCACTTTCCAGTTGGTCCAAGCGGCGAATCACTCGGAGCTTTGCTTGATATTCCATCTTTGCGCTTTCAAGAACGCCGTAATTTGTACTTTAGTTTATTAATTCTTGATTTCAGTGAGTAACACTCACTTTTGGGCATAATATCAACAAAACACTATATTAAACAAAATTGAACACAATTCAAAATAGAGAGAGGTGCTGATTGGTGAAACACTAAACTGTGAATGACGTATCGAGGGCAGAATGTATGGATGGTACATGGAGTGGGGTTCTTTCCACTCCCGAGGCCGGAGTAAGAAGAGGAAAAGGGAGGGTTTTAATTTTCTCAACTTTAGTGCGAATGATGAATCCTAGACGTGACACTACATGTGTTTAATAAGTTCCAGTTACTAATCTAGAGAACGAAGCACGAAGTATAATTGCATTTATTAAAACAGTACGAATCAACGTTAAGTTGAATTTTGAATTTGAATATAATTAATAGAATCAGGCGTTACTTTGCGGAAATCTAAAATAAAATAAAGGTTGTTAAGAATTAATTCACACTCATCCGCTCAATAAAATAAAATGATGTGTCTTACCTAGTTTGATGAGCACCACTCGCCCACCACGCGTTGTTGGAGGGTAGGTGGACGTTTCGCGGTGGTTGTTTGTTTATTATTTTTACAGCAAATGGCTGCGTACGTCAGGTGGTTGTTAGTTGCATGTTTTGTCGCTACATCGATACATCATTTTATTTTATTGAGCGGATGTGTGCGAATTAATTATTAAAAACTTTTCTAATTTGAATTTGTATTTTGAAATTTAACACTTTCAAAGTATAATCTATCGGATAATTTAAAATCAGCTAAATCGGTCCACTAACATTAGATATATGTATCATAATCATGTTACATCCATTTAAAAACATACCGTTGATTTGTTAACCTTATCCTTTTCAAAATTGGTTAAAAGGGAGATTAAATTAAAATATTACATTTACGGACGCATCCCTGCAAAAATTTTTACACGCAAGCGTTGCCTTAGGCTACCACTGGTTGAGTATAAAACAGAACACTGAATACACCTACAACATCACTTTTTATTTATCAAGATTAATGATATTCAAACAAACTGTTCCGTTTTAAATTTCGAATTACACAAGCGGTTATTTAACGAACACTTCTGTATTAAACAGTTATCATAACTCACTTTAGCTAAAGTATTTTTTATACTTCGAAGTTTTCATAATTTATAGCGACTTTTGTGAACATGAAATATGATCGTAATTAAGGGAGATTTGACTATGTTTTAACACAAAAAATCGCGATGCGTTTTAACTTAGCTAGTTATTGTTTTATGTATATTTATACGATATTGAACAAATTTTGTAATTAGATAATTTAATTTTTTAATTTTACACTTTAAATTTATAGATTTCTTTCTAACACTAAGCATATTTCGGTAATTTTAAAGTAATGAGCGAGCTTATAGTCCACTTAATAGAAGGTGAATACTACAGATTTTGGGCGGTGACAACCTACTTCAATAATAGTAGACTACAAATATTTTTACTCTTTCAGGACTAAGTCAGAATGTCCTGTTACTATAATGGCTTTAGCCATTCCAGACTCGAACACAACAGTAACTACTGCTTAGCAGCATGAAAATAGTAAAGAGTGGTACATATCCAGATAGACCCAAGACAGATATAGAGTTCTACCCCACTGATCATATTAAGTTTATCCTAAACTAGAATTTGTCAATTGCTATGAGTCCTAGACTAATAAGATTCGTTGTGGTAAGATGGATGACGGGGCAAGACCGTAAGATGGTATTCAAATTACCGTTTAATTATGCTATATTTTTAAATATAAGCAATAGTTCACGTTCATTCTATCTCAACCCTAGGTTCCCGCCAGTCTTTTCGGGAAGTAGGACGTGTGCTACGCGGCTTTTTATTAAACAAGTTTTTTTCATTTTTTCGTCTATCCGGTCTTTATCTACTACCTATCACTTTTATTTACGCTTTTTAGCGAGAATATAGCTTTTTTGTTATTATTTTGTCTAAATACTAAGTTTCATGAACTTTAACCAGATAAAACTGATCCAAACAGGCCTAAGATCGCTGTCGAGGCGCCGCCGAAGTCCCATGTTTCCCCTCGCTTGTGAAAATCGGATGAATTTTTTCCGATCTGTACCTGTTACGAATACGGCAGTGGCTGTCAAACTTTCATTTGTGGTGTATATTCTTTCGAATATTGCTTAAGTGACTATGGGACTCAGTATCACTATTAAATCAACTGTACCTTAATGTACCTAATTATATACATATTAAAATACCTAAAGGAGTAGTGTGTGTTGCGAAATATACCCACTACGAACAATTCTTTTCTAACAACCGTCGTTATGGCACCAATTGCAAAGTGTTATACGTGTTATCTTGAGTACAGAAGTTGTAAAAAAGTGGTTCTTGCTACTACATCTTGTGCAACTCTAAATATGAAACAATAAGCGGACTGCGAGCTCAAGTCAGCTTAGACTAGACATGTAAAGATTGCCTGAAATTCGTCCACGGCACAATTATCTTAGAGTACCAGAGGAGGATTCTGAGGCGGAGGAAAAGGTATCAGCCAACTACTCTACAACTACTACCCGTAGGTGATACCCAAACTAGCTTTTATACTATTGATTTAAAAAAACGAATGAAGGATATTTCTAAAGAGAAAAGATTGACAAAACAGTTGCAAAAGCGCTAGAGCCTTTGACTGACAAAATGGACGAAATATGCGAAAATATTGAAGCATTTCAACAAAACATAAATTTAATATCATATTAAATAATTACATAATGAAAATCAAAAAGGAGACTCCTGAAATAAGGGGTCGCTAAAGTATAGCATCGGACAGATTAATAATTGAAAAAGAAAATAATCAAGCAAATCATTGCTACTGAAGTAGGATGAGGTAAAATACATAACATTTAAAAAATTAAAATCTTCTTTACACTTTTACTTGTTAGTAAAAGTGTAAGGAAGATATCGGTGAATATATCATAATAAATTTTGTGATATTATGTTGTATTCGTGGAACATGAAATATTATTTCTTGGAGTTCCGCCAAAGTCCGGAAAGGTAGAATACCTTTCCGCTTCCAGTTTTGTATATTTAATGCACAAAAATATTTACAGAAGACAATTGTAATATATATGTATATATATATATATATATATATATATATATATATATATATATATATATATATATATATATATATATATTACGAAGTGCTGAGATGCCTTTACAACACCAGTACGATGTCCATCAAAGTACAGGACAATCAAACGAAACCAATCCAGTTGCATCGCGGAGTAAGATAGCGGGATGTTATATCCCCTAAACTGTTTACAAACGCACTGGAAGATATTTTTAAGACGTTAGACTGGAAAGGACGCGGTATTAATGTAAACGGTGAGTACATCTCACACTTACGCTTTGCTGATAATAACGTCGTCATGGCAGAATCGCTGCATGAACTTCAGGACATGCTGAACAGACTAAATGAATCCTCCCAACGTGTTGGTCTGTGCATGAATCTGAACAAGACAAAAGTTATGTTCAACGATTACGTCATGCCAGTTCCAATTACTGTTGATGGTGAAATTCTCGAACTTGTCCACTAATATACCTACCTCGGGTAGATACTGCAACTAGATAAGAATAACTTCGAGAAGGAAGCTGATCGGAGGATTCAGTTGGGCTGGGCAGCATTTACAAAGCTCCGTCGGGCTTTCTCGTCACTCATACCGCAAGGTCTTAGGACAAAAGACTTCAACCGGTGCGTTCTGCCCGTACTCACTTATGGTGCAGAAACGTGGACACTGACGATACGTCTGCTCCAAAAGCTTAAAGTCGCTCAGCGAGCAATGTAAAGAGCTACGCTCGGCTAACCAAGGTTACTGATATAGCTTTCCGTGTTTGTAAGCTGAAGTGGCAATGGGCTCGTCATGTCTGTCCCAGAAGTGACAGCCGGTGGAGTAGACTTGCTATGGAGTGGAGACCGCGTCTAGGCAAACGTAGTGTGGGACGCCCTCTGACCAGATGGAGCGACGATCTGCGTAAGGTGGCTGGTAGAAACTGGATGCGTGTAGCCGAAGATCGGGCTAAGTGGCGCGCCTTGGGAGAGGCCTATGTCCAGCAGTGGACTGCCGTAGGCTGATGGTGATGATGATGACGTCGTTGAGTAGCAAATCCGTGTACAAATAAATCCCCGTCCATGAATATTAAGAATAACATCTAGCTGTAAAATTTCACGCTATTTTCAGTTATATGCAACAGTAAAATTCTTACTGCTTGCAAAACGACCATTTGGAACACTTTGGCGTGTTTTATTGTTGATATTAATGGTCATACGGTGTAAAAATGGTAATTATACGGATTTTAACGCTTTTAATTTAACTATACACAACGTTTCGTGTACTTTGCGGCACTCGTGATCGCCCCTTAGCCCCACCCTCCGTTACATCTGTTTACGAGCAAGTGATAGCCTATAACTTATTTTACCACTTCAGTGAAGTCACTTTCTGTTTACTTATATTACAATACCTTCTTTCAATTTTATCTTTTTATATTTACCTTTCATTGGTGCCGGCGGGGATCGAACCCGGGTTACTCGCGTTCTGTTATATTTACAGCGAGCGTTAACCACTGAGCTACCACGGCTCAGTGGTTTTACCACGTGCTCGGCGGTGAAAGAAAACATCGTGAGGAAACCTGCATGTCTGAGGAATAAGAAAAAAAAATATTTCGAAGACATGTGAAGTTCGTCAACACGCATTTGGGCAGCGCGGCGGACACTTCCTTGCCCTAAACCCTCTCAGAAATGAGGTGAGGCCTGAGCCCAGCAGTGGGACGTATATAGGCTGTAACTTTACTTTTTTTATATTTACCTTAACTTTATAGTAGAAAATTGAAGTAAATTAACCAATAGACAATAAATTGCAAGTTATAGTCTTATAAACTGATGTATTACGTACTTGATGACGGAGAAAACCATCGTAAAGAGACCTGCATGTTGTATATTTTGAACTATTGAACAAATTTTTTCGAAAACGTGTTGTGAATTCCGTCAACTCGCAGTAAAGCAGCGCAACGCACTAATTACTCCAAAATGTGTGGTTTGACATCCAGTCCGTGGCATTGTTTGATGCTCCATTACGGATTACAATAAAAAAAATTGTTTATTTATATTTTTATCAAGTTTTTGCCATAAAATTACTTTATTTATTTGGAAAATGAAATTATAATTTTTCAAAAAAACATTTAAGTACTTACTTAATCGAAAACTATTAACATTCTAACATTATTAGGGCAGTTTGTTTTTGACCCCGCTCTAGAAGTATGCTGTACGAGAATCAGTTAACTTCTTTTGCGAGGTAGAGCCCTGCTGAAGCGATGATATGCTTGTAGTACGAGTGAGTGGGCCCGACCGAAGATAAACCCCGCGTGAAATAGCAGCTTAATACTGCTCTGCTTCGTATCGTAAGTGTAGAGTACTGGAGAACTTTTATACTGTTAACGAGTCATAGTAACTATATCCTCAGGGATGACAAGATTTTGGTTCTTAATCAAGGAAAGATATATATATATATATATATATATATATATATATATATATATATATATATATATATATATATATATATATATATATATATATATATATATATATATATATATATATATAATATAACCATCAAGTGGAATGTGTACTCGTTTTTCACCCTTATTCTATAAAAAATGAAAAATCTATAAAGGCATTTTTACTGCTGCTTCGGAATTTGATCTTTCTAATATTAAAAAGTTATCTTAACCTGGAAATAAGTGGAAGTGTGTTGGGGCTATGTCTGGAGAATATGGAGGACGAGGAAGGGTTTCAAGCTTTAGATGACCTAATTTTGTCAACATCTGTTTTGAAGGATGTGGCCGGACGTGCGTTAATTTAAAATATTTACGCTTAATAATAATTTTACAGCTAACCGAGTATACCACCTTAGGCTTAGCACGCACTGCGATTACACGCACGCGTTTAACCGCACGTCTGAAGCCGCAAAAAAATGTAACACAAAGCTTTCTATACAAGCGCACGCATTAGCGACTTTTTTCAGTGACTGATTTCGAAAACGTAACGGCTTAGCACACACTGCGATTAAACGCAAGCTACGACGCTATAAAAGTCTTAGTTTACAGTTATGAACGACGTTTCTTTTTAATATTCTCTTTTTGTCAAGCTTTAACAGTCCACTGCCAGACATAAGCGACTTTTATAGTCATAATTATCATTCCTGGACTTGATTTAATCGCCACACTAATTAGAACCGCAAAAAACGACTGTCCTCTGTCCTAAACACGGTTAACCGCAGTGCGTGCGCCGCCATACTATTACTATGGGACACGTAAAAATCGCGCGCTTACCAACCGTGATCCAAATTTAGCAAGTTGGCTTAGCACGCACTGCGATTAAACGCACGCGTTAAACCGCACATCTAAAACCGCAAAAAAAAATGTAACATAGATTTCAATACAAGCGCACGCATCAGCGACTTTTTTCAGTGACTGATTTTAAAAACGTAACTTGCTACATTTCGATCGCGGTTTGTAATCGCGCGAGTTTTATGTGTCAAATAGTAATAGTTTCTTTTTAATATTCTCTTTTTGTCAAGCTTTAATAGTCCACTGCCAGACATAAGCGACTTTTATAGTCATAATTATCATTCCTGGACTTGATTTAATCGCCACACTAATTAGAACCGCAAAAAACGACTGTCCTCTGTCCTAAACACGGTTAACCGCAGTGCGTGCGCCGCCATACTATTACTATGGGACACGTAAAAATCGCGCGCTTACCAACCGTGATCCAAATTTAGCAAGTTGGCTTAGCATGCACTGCGATTAAACGCACGCGTTAAACCGCACATCTAAAACCGCAAAAAAAATGTAACACATAGATTTCAATGCAAGCGCACGCATCAGCGACTTTTTTCAGTGACTGATTTTAAAAACGTAACTTGCTACATTTCGATCGCGGTTTGTAAACGCGCGAGTTTTATGTGTCAAATAGTAATAGTTTCTTTTTAATATTCTCTTTTTGTCAAGCTTTAACAGTCCACTGCCAGACATAAGCGACTTTTATAGTCATAATTATCATTCCTGGACTTGATTTAATCGCCACACTAATTAGAACCGCAAAAAACGACTGTCCTCTGTCCTAAACACGGTTAACCGCAGTGCGTGCGCCGCCATACTATTACTATGGGACACGTAAAAATCGCGCGCTTACCAACCGTGATCCAAATTTAGCAAGTTGGCTTAGCACGCACTGCGATTAAACGCACGCGTTAAACCGCACATCTAAAACCGCAAAAAAAATGTAACATAGATTTCAATACAAGCGCACGCATCAGCGACTTTTTTCAGTGACTGATTTTAAAAACGTAACTTGCTACATTTCGATCGCGGTTTGTAATCGCGCGAGTTTTATGTGTCAAATAGTAATAGTTTCTTTTTAATATTCTCTTTTTGTCAAGCTTTAACAGTCCACTGCCAGACATAAGCGACTTTTATATTCATAATTATCATTCCTGGACTTGATTTAATCGCCACACTAATTAGAACCGCAAAAAACGACTGTCCTCTGTCCTAAACACGGTTAACCGCAGTGCGTGCGCCGCCATACTATTACTATGGGACACGTAAAAATCGCGCGCTTACCAACCGTGATCCAAATTTAGCAAGTTGGCTTAGCATGCACTGCGATTAAACGCACGCGTTAAACCGCACATCTAAAACCGCAAAAAAAATGTAACACATAGATTTCAATGCAAGCGCACGCATCAGCGACTTTTTTCAGTGACTGATTTTAAAAACGTAACTTGCTACATTTCGATCGCGGTTTGTAAACGCGCGAGTTTTATGTGTCAAATAGTAATAGTTTCTTTTTAATATTCTCTTTTTGTCAAGCTTTAACAGTCCACTGCCAGACATAAGCGACTTTTATAGTCATAATTATCATTCCTGGACTTGATTTAATCGCCACACTAATTAGAACCGTAAAAAACGACTGTCCTCTGTCCTAAACACGGTTAACCGCAGTGCGTGCGCCGCCATACTATTACTATGGGACACGTAAAAATCGCGCGCTTACCAACCGTGATCCAAATTTAGCAAGTTGGCTTAGCATGCACTGCGATTAAACGCACGCGTTAAACCGCACATCTAAAACCGCAACAAAAATGTAACACATAGATTTCAATGCAAGCGCACGCATCAGCGACTTTTTTCAGTGACTGATTTTAAAAACGTAACTTGCTACATTTCGATCGCGGTTTGTAAACGCGCGAGTTTTATGTGTCAAATAGTAATAGTTTCTTTTTAATATTCTCTTTTTGTCAAGCTTTAACAGTCCACTGCCAGACATAAGCGACTTTTATAGTCATAATTATCATTCCTGGACTTGATTTAATCGCCACACTAATTAGAACCGCAAAAAACGACTGTCCTCTGTCCTAAACACGGTTAACCGCAGTGCGTGCGCCGCCATACTATTACTATGGGACACGTAAAAATCGCGCGCTTACCAACCGTGATCCAAATTTAGCAAGTTGGCTTAGCATGCACTGCGATTAAACGCACGCGTTAAACCGCACATCTAAAACCGCAAAAAAAAATGTAACACATAGATTTCAATGCAAGCGCACGCATCAGCGACTTTTTTCAGTGACTGATTTTAAAAACGTAACTTGCTACATTTCGATCGCGGTTTGTAAACGCGCGAGTTTTATGTGTCAAATAGTTTAACGCGTGCGTTTAATCGCAGTGCGTGCTAAGCCAACTTGCTAAATTTGGATCACGGTTGGTAAGCGCGCGATTTTTACGTGTCCCGTAGTAATAGCATGGCGGCGCACGCACTGCGGTTAACCGCGTTCAGGACAGAGGACAGTCGTTTTTTGCGGTTCTAATTAGTGTGGCGATTAAATCAAGTCCAGGAATGATAATTATGACTATAAAATTAGCTTATGTCTGGCAGTGGACTGTTAAAGCTTGACAAAAAGAGAATATTAAAAAGAAACGTCATTCATAACTGTAAACTAAGACTTTTATAGCGTCTATTAAATTATATCTAGGTATATATAGTATAAGATAAAAACTATCCTTTTAGATTTCATTTATCTGTTAGTGGATGTACCCAGTTCATAGCGGCGGCATTATTTAAGTTTTCTATTTCTTGATTTAAAACCCAAAGCCACAACACGTGCTACTCGCCAGAAATCCATGGTGGTACTGAAATAAAATTAAGCAAAACGCCAGCCGCAGTGCTGTATTTCACATCTTGCTAACATGAGATAGTGGTCAATCGGATTTCACAATATCTTTTGACTTTTCGCATAGCCGTCTCTTACGTCATTCATGAGACTTGGTAAGGTGAGTGATTCTGATACTTCTTAGCCGCCTCTTACGTCTTTCATGAGACGGAGTGTGGTGGGTGATTCTGATATTTCTTAGCCGTCTCTTACGTCATTCATGAGATGGAGTAAGGTGAGTGATTCTGATACTTCTTAGCCGTCTCTGATAGACGGGAGATGATTCTGCAATCTTCAACAGATTTGACAGCATACAGGCAACTGAACAGACAGATCTCCAAATGTATGCGGCGAGACTTACGCAACTTTAATACTGCTCGTATTAAAGAAGCGATCGAGTAGAACCAGGGCTCCAAAGTCTTTGCCAGAGATCTGTCTGCCAGAAAGAGCCAACTGTCAAAGCTGAAGACTGAGTGTTGCAGCATCGTTTCCGGGACACCTGAGATTTTGAGTAAGATTGAGAGGTTCTATGGGCAGCTGTACACATCATCGTTGGAGCCACACGCAAGTGTGAGTAACGATCCAAGACCAAGTCTTATCCGACACTATTCGATGATAACCCGGACGTCAGTCTGAGCGAGATTAGAATGGCTCTCCAGCACTTTAAAAAAGGCAGGGCCCCAGGCGGTGATGGAATTACAGCGGAGCTTCTGAAAGCGGGTGGAACACCGGTACTTGTAGTCCTTCAGAAGCTCTTCAATTCCGTCCGCCATGGTGGCACTACTCCGGAGGCGTAGAGCAGAAGTGCGGTGGTCTTGTTCTTTAAGAAAGGCGACACGCTCTCTTGAAGAACTACAGACCGATTTGCTTTCTGAGCCGCATCTACGTGCTGTTTTCGAGAGTCATTACGAATCGTCTCGCACGCAGACTCGACGACTTTCAGCCTCCCGAACAAGCCGGTTTACGAAAAGGCTTCAGTACCATCGACCACATACATACCCTGCGGCAGATTGTACAGAAGTCCGAAGAGTACAATCTGCCACTTTGCCTGGCGTATGTGGACTATGAGAAAGCCTTTGATTCCGTCGAAATTTGGGCGGTGCTACAGTCCCTACATCGGTGCCAAGTTGACTGTCGGTATATCGAAGTGCTGAAGTGTTTGTACAGTAGGACTACGATGGCTATCCGAGTACAGAACCAGAGTTCGAAACCTATCCAACTGCAAAGAGGTGTAAGACAGGGTGATGTAATATCCCCGAAACTCTTCACCGCTGCGTTGGAAGACGTTTTCAAGCTACTGGACTGGAAAGGGTACGGTATTAACATCAATGGCGAGTACATCACTCACCTTCGATTTGCCGACGATATAGTCTTTATGGCAGAATCGCTGGAAGACCTTAGCACTATGCTCAATGACCTCAATAGTATCTCCCAACGGATAGGTCTTAAGATGAACATGGACAAAACAAAGATTATGTTTAATGTCCATGTCACACCTACGCCGGTAGTTGTTGGGAGCACTATGCTCGAAGTTGTCGACAAATAGGTTTACCTGGGACAAATAGTCCGACTAGGTAAGTCCAATTTCGTCCAAGAGGTCAATCGACGGATTCAACTCGGCTGGGCAGCGTTTGGGAAATTACGACACATCTTCTCGTCAGGTATACCTCAATCTCTGAAAACTAAAGTGTATAACCAGTGCGTGTTGCTAGTGATGACTTACGGATCTGAGACGTGGTCCTTCACTGCTGGCCGTATGAGGACGCTCAAGGTCGTTCAGTGAGCTATGGAGAGGGCTATGCTCGGAGTTTCACTGCGTGATAGACTCAGAAATGAGGATATCCGCAGTAAAACCAGAGTGACCGACATAGCCCAACGGATTAGTAAGCTGAAGTGGATTGCCACTAGCTATATGGCCGGCTCATTGGAGCCGGCCATGTAGCTCGAAGAAGCGATAACCGTTGGGGAAGAAACGTTCTCGAGTGGCAGCCTCGTACCGGTAGGCATAGTGTATGGCGACGCCCCACTAGATGGAGTGACGACCTGGTAAGACATGCAGGAAGTCGATGGATGCAGGTGGCTCAGGACCGTGCTTTGTGGCATTGCTTGGGGGAGGCCTACGTTCAGCAGTGGACTTGTGAAGGGCAGTAATGATGATGTTGATGAGGTGATAGTGATAGGACCAATTGACTTATTTTATTTTTTTACGACTGTGTTACTGTAGATAGTTATACATAGCCATCTTGCAAAAAAAAATAATTTGCAAACACTAGACCAAAATATGCTACTAGTAGGCCTAAATAGCTAATATGCATGACGCATTCTTCTTTAGACAACTTTCCACTATTTAAAATCACAGTCATGGTCCCAGGATGTGGTCCATTGTCAGCGCGTTCGAAAAGGTCGCACGTCAGACGGCCACAAACACTTCGATTGTCTCGATTCTCACGTCACTCGTTAACATGTCATTCCAGACGCTATGCTCTGTTGGACCTGCAGCTTCTTCTTCTGAGTGCTCGATCTGTAGATAGTGCGGACGTTTCCCAATCCGTAGTTGAGGTTACAGAAAATATTTCAATGTGATAAGTATCGTCCCTGATCTTGCGGACAGAATTCCACGCCACTCAGAACACAACAACTTGACAGATTCCGCGACTTGCTTTAATTTACACCTTTTAAGTTTTATAAATGTTGTTATTTATTAGATTCAATACTGAACCCGCAAAATATGTAATCTTAATGCACTTTATTCAAAATTATTTTGAAAACAAGCGAAATTTACAGTTTAAATGTATAATATCTTCTCATTACGCTCGTAGTAATTTCGGTTATCTAGTTACACGGAGAATATTCGGCTGTTCTTTGTTACTTAGTTACGAGTTTCATTATTTTGATAAATCATTCCCCGTTATAAAAATACCGAAGGTACTTTCGAAAATATGTTGCATTTTTATTGTTAAAATAAGCGTATAGAATATAAAATAAAAAATAGACGGCTAGAAGTAGCCCAGCACCGAGCCGCAGCGCAGAGGGCCGCTGGCTAGGATCCCGCACAGAACTAGTACTTTGCGTGGCCAACAATTACTTGTTTCGGATCCGGACGCTTGTCCTTGCGGAATTCACGTGTGGGTAAATGTTGTTTAAAAAATAAAATAATAAAAATATTGAGGCCATTTAATTGTTACTAAATGTAATTTAAATACCGCTCGCAAGTCTTTAATGTTATTATTTAAAATGGCTCATCACTATATGTTTTTAGTTAAGAATGAAAAACATTTTGCCAATTGGTTTGGGTGTCAAACACCTTTGACATGAATTGTTGCAAGTTGTTGCCACAAAAAGTAGTAAATTATTTATCGTTTCATCAAACTGCAATCGCTCCGCGTTAGTGAAAGAGTGCAGATTTGAATGTTGTTCTTGATGTTGAGTACTGAGGAATTTAGGCTATAAACCCTAATTCCACAACAGTATGATGCGGTCATTGGTAATAAGCAACCATTGTTTTATAAGCAAACACAGTTGCCCTGCGAACTTTTCCTCTCTTTAGATAGATATTACGACTCTCGAGGAGATTGTGGTCGGTGCACTCATCTTCATTGGTGAGGTGGTGACAATGTGGCTTGGCGCTCCCTCCAAGTCCCCGAAGTGTACAGATGGCTAGTCCAATTTCAGTCTTAGGCTTCCGGTTTTAGCAGCCCCGGGAACCTTTATTTTGTCACTTTTTGTTGTAGCGCCAATTTTTGTGCAGTTGGCTAGGATTAAGTATTAAGCACAGAGCTACTCTCTTTGTTAAAGCCTTATGTGGCTATATGTTGCAGATTAATACCTAATTTGCAGTGTACATCTGAACCAAAGTTTTCTTTTGCGATAATTTCTTTGCAAGTCTGTCCTTACAAAGATATTGTCCAATCGGACCCTCTACCCAATGGGTTACTTTCTTAGGATTGCCTTTAAGCTCCTTTAGCTGTTTCTCATTGGGCTAATCTAAATCGGTATTTTTAAACAGGGTAATTCAAAATCTTATCCAGAAATAATTATCAATTAACTTTTTTTATAGAAGAGGAGGCAAACGAGCATGCGGCTCAACTGATGTTAAGTGACTACCGCCGCCCATGATCAACCGCCACACCAGGGGAATTAACTCTTCATTATCGGATATTACTCGAAAGGTGTGTATTCAGTTCCTTCGAAATTAACGTACCTTACTTTATTCTTCATTATCGGATATTATTTGATAGGTATGTATTCAGTTCCTGCGAAAAGAACAAAACTTACTTCACACTATCGGAAATTATTTGATAGGTGTGTGTTCAATTTCTTTGAAAAAAAAACGAACCTTACTTTATAAAAAGCACTATATGTTACAGTTTCTTTAAACAGAACGTGGACAACTTCTTTTGGTACTAGATTACATTTCTCTTGAAAGGAACAAACTCATTTTATTTAATTCTTAATTTTCCACTTTCCAGTTGGTCCAAGCGGCGAATCACTCGGAGCTTTGCTTGATATTCCATCTTTGCGCTTTCAAGAACGCCGTAATTTGTACTTTAGTTTATTAATTCTTGATTTCAGTGAGTAACACTCACTTTTGGGCATAATATCAACAAAACACTATATTAAACAAAATTGAACACAATTCAAAATAGAGAGAGGTGCTGATTGGTGAAACACTAAACTGTGAATGACGTATCGAGGGCAGAATGTATGGATGGTACATGGAGTGGGGTTCTTTCCACTCCCGAGGCCGGAGTAAGAAGAGGAAAAGGGAGGGTTTTAATTTTCTCAACTTTAGTGCGAATGATGAATCCTAGACGTGACACTACATGTGTTTAATAAGTTCCAGTTACTAATCTAGAGAACGAAGCACGAAGTATAATTGCATTTATTAAAACAGTACGAATCAACGTTAAGTTGAATTTTGAATTTGAATATAATTAATAGAATCAGGCGTTACTTTGCGGAAATCTAAAATAAAATAAAGGTTGTTAAGAATTAATTCACACTCATCCGCTCAATAAAATAAAATGATGTGTCTTACCTAGTTTGATGAGCACCACTCGCCCACCACGCGTTGTTGGAGGGTAGGTGGACGTTTCGCGGTGGTTGTTTGTTTATTATTTTTACAGCAAATGGCTGCGTACGTCAGGTGGTTGTTAGTTGCATGTTTTGTCGCTACATCGATACATCATTTTATTTTATTGAGCGGATGTGTGCGAATTAATTATTAAAAACTTTTCTAATTTGAATTTGTATTTTGAAATTTAACACTTTCAAAGTATAATCTATCGGATAATTTAAAATCAGCTAAATCGGTCCACTAACATTAGATATATGTATCATAATCATGTTACATCCATTTAAAAACATACCGTTGATTTGTTAACCTTATCCTTTTCAAAATTGGTTAAAAGGGAGATTAAATTAAAATATTACATTTACGGACGCATCCCTGCAAAATTTTTTACACGCAAGCGTTGCCTTAGGCTACCACTGGTTGAGTATAAAACAGAACACTGAATACACCTACAACATCACTTTTTATTTATCAAGATTAATGATATTCAAACAAACTGTTCCGTTTTAAATTTCGAATTACACAAGCGGTTATTTAACGAACACTTCTGTATTAAACAGTTATCATAACTCACTTTAGCTAAAGTATTTTTTATACTTCGAAGTTTTCATAATTTATAGCGACTTTTGTGAACATGAAATATGATCGTAATTAAGGGAGATTTGACTATGTTTTAACACAAAAAATCGCGATGCGTTTTAACTTAGCTAGTTATTGTTTTATGTATATTTATACGATATTGAACAAATTTTGTAATTAGATAATTTAATTTTTTAATTTTACACTTTAAATTTATAGATTTCTTTCTAACACTAAGCATATTTCGGTAATTTTAAAGTTATGAGCGAGCTTATAGTCCACTTAATAGAAGGTGAATACTACAGATTTTGGGCGGTGACAACCTACTTCAATAATAGTAGACTACAAATATTTTTACTCTTTCAGGACTAAGTCAGAATGTCCTGTTACTATAATGGCTTTAGCCATTCCAGACTCGAACACAACAGTAACTACTGCTTAGCAGCATGAAAATAGTAAAGAGTGGTACATATCCAGATAGACCCAAGACAGATATAGAGTTCTACCCCACTGATCATATTAAGTTTATCCTAAACTAGAATTTGTCAATTGCTATGAGTCCTAGACTAATAAGATTCGTTGTGGTAAGATGGATGACGGGGCAAGACCGTAAGATGGTATTCAAATTACCGTTTAATTATGCTATATTTTTAAATATAAGCAATAGTTCACGTTCATTCTATCTCAACCCTAGGTTCCCGCCAGTCTTTTCGGGAAGTAGGACGTGTGCTACGCGGCTTTTTATTAAACAAGTTTTTTTCATTTTTTCGTCTATCCGGTCTTTATCTACTACCTATCACTTTTATTTACGCTTTTTAGCGAGAATATAGCTTTTTTGTTATTATTTTGTCTAAATACTAAGTTTCATGAACTTTAACCAGATAAAACTGATCCAAACAGGCCTAAGATCGCTGTCGAGGCGCCGCCGAAGTCCCATGTTTCCCCTCGCTTGTGAAAATCGGATGAATTTTTTCCGATCTGTACCTGTTACGAATACGGCAGTGGCTGTCAAACTTTCATTTGTGGTGTATATTCTTTCGAATATTGCTTAAGTGACTATGGGACTCAGTATCACTATTAAATCAACTGTACCTTAATGTACCTAATTATATACATATTAAAATACCTAAAGGAGTAGTGTGTGTTGCGAAATATACCCACTACGAACAATTCTTTTCTAACAACCGTCGTTATGGCACCAATTGCAAAGTGTTATACGTGTTATCTTGAGTACAGAAGTTGTAAAAAAGTGGTTCTTGCTACTACATCTTGTGCAACTCTAAATATGAAACAATAAGCGGACTGCGAGCTCAAGTCAGCTTAGACTAGACATGTAAAGATTGCCTGAAATTCGTCCACGGCACAATTATCTTAGAGTACCAGAGGAGGATTCTGAGGCGGAGGAAAAGGTATCAGCCAACTACTCTACAACTACTACCCGTAGGTGATACCCAAACTAGCTTTTATACTATTGATTTAAAAAAACGAATGAAGGATATTTCTAAAGAGAAAAGATTGACAAAACAGTTGCAAAAGCGCTAGAGCCTTTGACTGACAAAATGGACGAAATATGCGAAAATATTGAAGCATTTCAACAAAACATAAATTTAATATCATATTAAATAATTACATAATGAAAATCAAAAAGGAGACTCCTGAAATAAGGGGTCGCTAAAGTATAGCATCGGACAGATTAATAATTGAAAAAGAAAATAATCAAGCAAATCATTGCTACTGAAGTAGGATGAGGTAAAATACATAACATTTAAAAAATTAAAATCTTCTTTACACTTTTACTTGTTAGTAAAAGTGTAAGGAAGATATCGGTGAATATATCATAATAAATTTTGTGATATTATGTTGTATTCGTGGAACATGAAATATTATTTCTTGGAGTTCCGCCAAAGTCCGGAAAGGTAGAATACCTTTCCGCTTCCAGTTTTGTATATTTAATGCACAAAAATATTTACAGAAGACAATTGTAATATATATGTATATATATATATATATATATATATATATATATATATATATATATATATATATATATATATATATATATATATATATATATATTACGAAGTGCTGAGATGCCTTTACAACACCAGTACGATGTCCATCAAAGTACAGGACAATCAAACGAAACCAATCCAGTTGCATCGCGGAGTAAGATAGCGGGATGTTATATCCCCTAAACTGTTTACAAACGCACTGGAAGATATTTTTAAGACGTTAGACTGGAAAGGACGCGGTATTAATGTAAACGGTGAGTACATCTCACACTTACGCTTTGCTGATAATAACGTCGTCATGGCAGAATCGCTGCATGAACTTCAGGACATGCTGAACAGACTAAATGAATCCTCCCAACGTGTTGGTCTGTGCATGAATCTGAACAAGACAAAAGTTATGTTCAACGATTACGTCATGCCAGTTCCAATTACTGTTGATGGTGAAATTCTCGAACTTGTCCACTAATATACCTACCTCGGGTAGATACTGCAACTAGATAAGAATAACTTCGAGAAGGAAGCTGATCGGAGGATTCAGTTGGGCTGGGCAGCATTTACAAAGCTCCGTCGGGCTTTCTCGTCACTCATACCGCAAGGTCTTAGGACAAAAGACTTCAACCGGTGCGTTCTGCCCGTACTCACTTATGGTGCAGAAACGTGGACACTGACGATACGTCTGCTCCAAAAGCTTAAAGTCGCTCAGCGAGCAATGTAAAGAGCTACGCTCGGCTAACCAAGGTTACTGATATAGCTTTCCGTGTTTGTAAGCTGAAGTGGCAATGGGCTCGTCATGTCTGTCCCAGAAGTGACAGCCGGTGGAGTAGACTTGCTATGGAGTGGAGACCGCGTCTAGGCAAACGTAGTGTGGGACGCCCTCTGACCAGATGGAGCGACGATCTGCGTAAGGTGGCTGGTAGAAACTGGATGCGTGTAGCCGAAGATCGGGCTAAGTGGCGCGCCTTGGGAGAGGCCTATGTCCAGCAGTGGACTGCCGTAGGCTGATGGTGATGATGATGACGTCGTTGAGTAGCAAATCCGTGTACAAATAAATCCCCGTCCATGAATATTAAGAATAACATCTAGCTGTAAAATTTCACGCTATTTTCAGTTATATGCAACAGTAAAATTCTTACTGCTTGCAAAACGACCATTTGGAACACTTTGGCGTGTTTTATTGTTGATATTAATGGTCATACGGTGTAAAAATGGTAATTATACGGATTTTAACGCTTTTAATTTAACTATACACAACGTTTCGTGTACTTTGCGGCACTCGTGATCGCCCCTTAGCCCCACCCTCCGTTACATATGTTTACGAGCAAGTGATAGCCTATAACTTATTTTACCACTTCAGTGAAGTCACTTTCTGTTTACTTATATTACAATACCTTCTTTCAATTTTATCTTTTTATATTTACCTTTCATTGGTGCCGGCGGCGATCGAACCCGGGTTACTCGCGTTCTGTTATATTTACAGCGAGCGTTAACCACTGAGCTACCACGGCTCAGTGGTTTTACCACGTGCTCGGCGGTGAAAGAAAACATCGTGAGGAAACCTGCATGTCTGAGGAATAAGAAAAAAAAATATTTCGAAGACATGTGAAGTTCGTCAACACGCATTTGGGCAGCGCGGCGGACACTTCCTTGCCCTAAACCCTCTCAGAAATGTGGTGAGGCCTGAGCCCAGCAGTGGGACGTATATAGGCTGTAACTTTACTTTTTTTATATTTACCTTAACTTTATAGTAGAAAATTGAAGTAAATTAACCAATAGACAATAAATTGCAAGTTATAGTCTTATAAACTGATGTATTACGTACTTGATGACGGAGAAAACCATCGTAAAGAAACCTGCATGTTGTATATTTTGAACTGTTGAACAAATTTTTTCGAAAACGTGTTGTGAATTCCGTCAACTCGCAGTAAAGCAGCGCAACGCACTAATTACTCCAAAATGTGTGGTTTGACATCCAGTCCGTGGCATTGTTTGAAGCTCCATTACGGATTACAATAAAAAAAATTGTTTATTTATATTTTTATCAAGTTTTTGCCATAAAATTACTTTATTTATTTGGAAAATGAAATTATAATTTTTCAAAAAAACATTTAAGTACTTACTTAATCGAAAACTATTAACATTCTAACATTATTAGGGCAGTTTGTTTTTGACCCCGCTCTAGAAGTATGCTGTACGAGAATCAGTTAACTTCTTTTGCGAGGTAGAGCCCTGCTGAAGCGATGATATGCTTGTAGTACGAGTGAGTGGGCCCGACCGAAGATAAACCCCGCGTGAAATAGCAGCTTAATACTGCTCTGCTTCGTATCGTAAGTGTAGAGTACTGGAGAACCTTTATACTGTTAACGAGTCATAGTAACTATATCCTCAGGGATGACAAGATTTTGGTTCTTAATCAAGGAAAGATATATATATATATATATATATATATATATATATATATATATATATATATAGTACCCGGTTGACCGAGCTTTGCTCGGTATTTTTCGCTCGATTTTTTTAATTCGTGTGTTTTGGAAATTATATTTAGATACAAATTACATACTGATGAATTATAAATAATATTTTTTGATCTTAGCGACATAACAGAAAAAACTGAACTGGTTATTTGAATAAAAAATCATGAGTGCAATTATTTTTATTTAAATTTTCGTGTTTTTAAAAAATACTAAAAAAAGGGCTCGAAAAAAATATATTTTCTCAAAAAAGAAAGAAACTTGAAAAAAAAAATAAAAAAGTCGGTCGGTCGGTCTGGGCTCGAACCGGGGTTTTACGATTTTGTGACCGCCCATTATACCAATAAGCTATTTATAATCATTACCAAACTGTCAAAATTTACCTTCTTATTCTAACTATATTGTAGCAGTTTTTAATTGCCTAAAAACACGGACAAAAAGACATTTTCTAAAAATAAATCTTAGCTAGATCGATTTATTATCCCCGAAACTCCCTGGACACTAAATTTTATGAAAATCGTTGGAGCCGTTTCCGAGATCCCGATTATATATATATACATATATACACGAATTGCTCGTTTAATAGTATAGGATATATATATATATATATATATATATATATATATATATATATATATAACGATATATAATATAACCATCAAGTGGAATGTGTACTCGTTTTTCACCCTTATTCTATAAAAAATGAAAAATCTATAAAGGCATTTTTACTGCTGCTTCGGAATTTGATCTTTCTAATATTAAAAAGTTATCTTAACCTGGAAATAAGTGGAAGTGTGTTGGGGCTATGTCTGGAGAATATGGAGGACGAGGAAGGGTTTCAAGCTTTAGATGACCTAATTTTGTCAACATCTGTTTTGAAGGATGTGGCCGGACGTGCGTTAATTTAAAATATTTACGCTTAATAATAATTTTACAGCTAACCGGGTATACCACCTTAGGCTTAGCACGCACTGCGATTACACGCACGCGTTTAACCGCACGTCTGAAGCCGCAAAAAAATGTAACACAAAGCTTTCTATACAAGCGCACGCATTAGCGACTTTTTTCAGTGACTGATTTCGAAAACGTAACGGCTTAGCACACACTGCGATTAAACGCAAGCTACGACGCTATAAAAGTCTTAGTTTACAGTTATGAACGACGTTTCTTTTTAATATTCTCTTTTTGTCAAGCTTTAACAGTCCACTGCCAGACATAAGCGACTTTTATAGTCATAATTATCATTCCTGGACTTGATTTAATCGCCACACTAATTAGAACCGCAAAAAACGACTGTCCTCTGTCCTAAACACGGTTAACCGCAGTGCGTGCGCCGCCATACTATTACTATGGGACACGTAAAAATCGCGCGCTTACCAACCGTGATCCAAATTTAGCAAGTTGGCTTAGCACGCACTGCGATTAAACGCACGCGTTAAACCGCACATCTAAAACCGCAAAAAAATGTAACATAGATTTCAATACAAGCGCACGCATCAGCGACTTTTTTCAGTGACTGATTTTAAAAACGTAACTTGCTACATTTCGATCGCGGTTTGTAAACGCGCGAGTTTTATGTGTCAAATAGTAATAGTTTCTTTTTAATATTCTCTTTTTGTCAAGCTTTAACAGTCCACTGCCAGACATAAGCGACTTTTATAGTCATAATTATCATTCCTGGACTTGATTTAATCGCCACACTAATTAGAACCGCAAAAAACGACTGTCCTCTGTCCTAAACACGGTTAACCGCAGTGCGTGCGCCGCCATACTATTACTATGGGACACGTAAAAATCGCGCGCTTACCAACCGTGATCCAAATTTAGCAAGTTGGCTTAGCATGCACTGCGATTAAACGCACGCGTTAAACCGCACATCTAAAACCGCAAAAAAAAAATGTAACACATAGTTTTCAATACAAGCGCACGCATCAGCGACTTTTTTCAGTGACTGATTTTAAAAACGTAACTTGCTACATTTCGATCGCGGTTTGTAAACGCGCGAGTTTTATGTGTCAAATAGTTTAACGCGTGCGTTTAATCGCAGTGCGTGCTAAGCCAACTTGCTAAATTTGGATCACGGTTGGTAAGCGCGCGATTTTTACGTGTCCCGTAGTAATAGCATGGCGGCGCACGCACTGCGGTTAACCGCGTTCAGGACAGAGGACAGTCGTTTTTTGCGGTTCTAATTAGTGTGGCGATTAAATCAAGTCCAGGAATGATAATTATGACTATAAAAGTCGCTTATGTCTGGCAGTGGACTGTTAAAGCTTGACAAAAAGAGAATATTAAAAAGAAACGTCATTCATAACTGTAAACTAAGACTTTTATAGCGTCTATTAAATTATATCTAGGTATATATAGTATAAGATAAAAAACTATCCTTTTAGATTTCATTTATCTGTTAGTGGATGTACCCAGTTCATAGCGGCGGCATTATTTAAGTTTTCTATTTCTTGATTTAAAACCCAAAGCCACAACACGTGCTACTCGCCAGAAATCCATGGTGGTACTGAAATAAAATTAAGCAAAACGCCAGCCGCAGTGCGTGATTGCATGCGTTTTTGCGTTTTCAGCTATTCCGAAACTACTCGTGTTTAATTGCAGTGCGTGCTAAGCCTTAGAACTAAAAATATTACCTAACGATTAAGAATTCAAAGATAGGGAATACATTAATGACAAAATTTTATTCTTTATTGAGAGTAGATTTAAATGGGTACCTGGTTAAATGTGTATGATTTAAGGCTTCTATTAAGCTTCAGACTGTGTTCATCAAAAATATTTAAATACTCGTATAAAAAATTAGCGATCCGCCCTGGCTTTGCACGAGTGATTTATTGACCTCGTCAACAGCGCCACCTGTCGGTTACAACTGTAAATCTCAACCCTCCAGGGATCTACTCCAGCATACACAAACATTTCATCAAATTGGTCCAGTCACTTTCGAGTTTTGCGGGACGAACACACAGCAATTGAATTTTATATATAGGGATAATTTAATAGACGCTATAAAAGTCTTAGTTTACAGTTATGAACGACGTTTCTTTTTAATATCTTCTTTTTGTCAAGCTTTAACAGTCCACTGCCAGACATAAGAAACTTTTATAGTTATAATTATCATCCCTGGAGTTGATTTAATCGCCACACGTGATCTCCCAATGTTGACGCTGCTGTATTTCACATCTTGCTAACATGAGATAGTGGTCAATCGGATTTCACAATATCTTTTGACTTTTCGCATAGCCGTCTCTTACGTCATTCATGAGACTTGGTAAGGTGAGTGATTCTGATACTTCTTAGCCGTCTCTTACGTCTTTCATGAGACGGAGTGTGGTGGGTGATTCTGATATTTCTTAGCCGTCTCTTACGTCATTCATGAGATGGAGTAAGGTGAGTGATTCTGATACTTCTTAGCCGTCTCTGATAGACGGGAGATGATTCTGCAATCTTCAACAGATTTGACAGCATACAGGCAACTGAACAGACAGATCTCCAAATGTATGCGGCGAGACTTACGCAACTTTAATACTGCTCGTATTAAAGAAGCGATCGAGTAGAACCAGGGCTCCAAAGTCTTTGCCAGAGATCTGTCTGCCAGAAAGAGCCAACTGTCAAAGCTGAAGACTGAGTGTTGCAGCATCGTTTCCGGGACACCTGAGATTTTGAGTAAGATTGAGAGGTTCTATGGGCAGCTGTACACATCATCGGTGGAGCCACACGCAAGTGTGAGTAACGATCCAAGAGCAAGTCTTATCCGACACTATTCCGACGATAACCCGGACGTCAGTCTGAGCGAGATTAGAATGGCTCTCCAGCACCTTAAAAAGGCAGGGCCCCAGGCGGGGATGGAATTACAGCGGAGCTTCTGAAAGCGAGTGGAACACCGGTACTTGTAGTCCTTCAGAAGCTCTTCAATTCCGTCCTCCATGGTGGCACTACTCCGGAGGCGTGGAGC